>CABFPE010000186.1:853369-872611 GCA_900660155.1 Hofstenia miamia
TATATATATATATATATATATAACTTTGAAACGTTTTGAACATTGAACGTAATCTTTTAACCGATCTCCTCATAAAAAATGTAATTATAATAGAAAATGATAGAAGACATTAAATTAAATGGAATAGAATGTATTATTGTATTTTGTCCCTGTGAACATTCCTAGTACCGCCCATGCTATTATTTGATTTCCCATTCAAGAAAATCTTGTTTTCAATTTGCTCATAAAGGAAATGCTCTAACCAATCACTACATCTAGTTTTTGTCAAATTCTTTAAAAACGCAGAAATATATATTTTGCTAGCATTATGCAAAACATAACAGACGAAAGATTTTTCGATGAAACCTCGTTTTCATTCATACTTATCACTTCAAGTGAAAACATGGCGGCCATCTTAATAAATAGTTTTCTCATCCTGATTTACCTTTCCAGCAACGAATTAAAGACGTCATCATCAAATACTATATTCGCAAGTTTGGCGTTTGTTGATATGAGCACTTCGATTTGCTTTCTGTTCAAAATTATAGTTCAACCGAAGATTCCCATTCCAAATGGGGTCCTTGGCAACCTATACTGTCGAATCATCTTTTCCACTTATTTCATGTGGGGGTTTATATCAACTTCTTGGTTCCATATTGTACTTATTACACTTGACAGGTATTTTTAACCCTTTCCGTAAATCTCAGTAATCCAGACTTTTCACAGAATTCTAAATTTAAAAAAAAATCAAACATTTTTTCTACGTATTGTAAATTCAAATAGTTTTAACTATGAAAGTATATAGTTAACTATTAAAATTTATATAAACTATCCAACAGATTTATTGTAGACATGTGCGTTTAAACATATTTAGAAATTGAAATCAGTTTGTGCTAAATTTCTTTAAAAGTGATGTTTAAATAAACTAAAAAAACTAGAATATGTATACGCAGACATATGTGTATGATTTCCATATAAATTAAATATTAAATATTAAATATTGAGTTATGATCACAGTGCTTAAAAGTAAATAATGTCAAAATGGTTTTTCGATCAAAAAGACATTGAAAAAATTGCCTAGACTTGAAAGGCGCGAGTTTCACAAATATTTGGTATGGCTGTAATGTCAAAGAAAGATACTCTTTATGAAAAAATTTCATTATTAATTCAATCACGTTAAAATTGACAATTTACTTAGTCAATTTCTCAATATTTTGGGAAATTGTTTGTCAAATATAACTTCAAGTCAAACTGAATTTCCAATGTCATTCATAAACAAAATTTTTTGCAACTTAGAAATTTTTTACCAAGGTATCATCAGTTTTCGGCTGAAAATCCTAAATATTATATTTTGTCACATGAAACAGTACTTTATCACACGCATTAAGAAATACATACTCAGTTTGAGGTCAAAATGAGTTGAAGTTTTGTTCAAAAAAATAATTACCTTCGTAATGATATTAAAAAAAATTAGTAGTGCATTATCGAAATTGTATCATATTTCATTTTTTTTAAATATTCATGTATTTTTATCACTTGAACCCTTGAAATAATTTCTAATGACTATGTTCAGCGGTTTCTTTATCATATCAAATATTTCACAATTTTAATGTAGCAACCAAGCTTATAAATTCCTAAGAAATCAATAAGGGCGTTGAGTTTTTACTGATGCAAAATTAGCAGTGAATTGTCAAACTAGCATAAAATTTCTTTTGATTTAAATTAATATAGATTATTATCGATTGTATATTCCAGCTCAATTTCCCACAATAAACCTTGAAATTATTTACAGCTTTTTTCTTAAGAATATCAAATAATGAATTTTAATATTTGAATTATACCACACAGGAGATAGCTATGAGCTCCTAGGAAATCTATTAGAGTTTTGAGCTTTTACTGATGCAAAGTTTGTTTGCATTTAAATCATTTTTAATATACTTGACGTTTTTTCCCTGAAGCGAACGTTTAAAATAACAATTTATTTTACTGAAAGAAAAAAAAATATTTTTTAAGATTATAGTATGCCTATCAAAAAACTGTTTTATACAAGCACACTTTTAGGTACATAGCAGTAGTTCATCCCCACAACTATAAAATGTTCTCAAGCCAAAAGCAATTGGAATTAGCCCTTCTAGTGTCAGCATACATTCTTGGATTTTTGTCAATGATTTTTGATGTGAACATTGCTGCTTCTACGGATAACAATTCTTGCGTATACCTTATTCCTACATGGTCTTACATAATGAAGATCATATGCTTCATAACTTATGCCACCTACGTTGCATTTCTTACCACTGCCATAAGTTTTATGTATTTGTTCATCATTGGAAAAATTGTTATGAAAGGAAAAAGAGCAGGGACAAAACTTTCAAAAACACAACAAAGAGCAACTCTGATTTGCATAATTCTCGTTGCGGAGTTTGTCATTTGCTCTTACCCCAATACGATTTATTTCTTACTTTATATCGTGCAGTTAGTTTTTGAACTTGGATGGGGGTTTTCGCTTAACTCAGGCTTTTATGCCTTTACAGTTCAGATGGTAAACGTGTCGTGCATCATTAATCCAATAATATACATAACTTGCAATTCTAGATTTAAAGATGCATTCAGAAAATTTATTTTAAAAAATTAGAATTTGATTTAAAATTTATCTTTGCTCAATAGTGGCTTAAGCTTGCCATAAATCATAGTAATTTTAAATTTTCCACTATTTTGAAACACCTTACTAAAACTTAATTTTTTTATCATAAGCTTGAGTTTTTAATACAATTTGAACAAATTTAGTTGTTTGTCAGATTACAAAAATGTGAATGTTTAGCAATTTTTCTAGAAATTTTCACAAATATATACTTAACTACAGTTAAGTATTTTCTTCATTCAATGTAATGCAGGTAACATATTAGAAACCTTATCTAAAATTACTAGATTTGATAAAAATGTAATTTATTAAAACTTGATGTCAAATCAATGACAACTTGATCCTCAAAATCTTGCATATGACTGTAGTCGATATCAAAAATAACTAAAAAGTATTTTCACTATTTTTCATAATGTTACTCCTAATATAATTATTAGTTAAATTATGAATTATGATTGAAATTACAGTTGCAATTGTGCAAGCAAAGTTGTAATTGAGACAGGTACTCTCAATACATTTGATATTTATTTGATAAATTTTTTGTTAATTTTCCTTCTTTAACACCAATTTCTATTCTGAGAAAGCAAGATACCAGAATTTTGTAATAATTTCATTGTTATATTTCGTATATAACATCAAGAAGAAAATATTTTTATAATTAAAGATTTCTTTCCCACCAATTGCTGTAATTGCACTTAATTATTTTGTTTTTCCGTTTGTTGAATGTTTTCTAGCTGTGTTTTGTAAGATTCGTTTTGATTTTAATGCTTTAATATAATTATCAGCATTACTGAGACTTCAGAATAAAATTTTAGACGATGCTGATTAATGTAGCAATTACGTCTAGAAATTTGCCCAGTTAAAATGTGATTTGGAAAACTTTGATTTTTCAANTTCTTACTTTATATCGTGCAGTTAGTTTTTGAACTTGGATGGGGGTTTTCGCTTAACTCAGGCTTTTATGCCTTTACAGTTCAGATGGTAAACGTGTCGTGCATCATTAATCCAATAATATACATAACTTGCAATTCTAGATTTAAAGATGCATTCAGAAAATTTATTTTAAAAAATTAGAATTTGATTTAAAATTTATCTTTGCTCAATAGTGGCTTAAGCTTGCCATAAATCATAGTAATTTTAAATTTTCCACTATTTTGAAACACCTTACTAAAACTTAATTTTTTTATCATAAGCTTGAGTTTTTAATACAATTTGAACAAATTTAGTTGTTTGTCAGATTACAAAAATGTGAATGTTTAGCAATTTTTCTAGAAATTTTCACAAATATATACTTAACTACAGTTAAGTATTTTCTTCATTCAATGTAATGCAGGTAACATATTAGAAACCTTATCTAAAATTACTAGATTTGATAAAAATGTAATTTATTAAAACTTGATGTCAAATCAATGACAACTTGATCCTCAAAATCTTGCATATGACTGTAGTCGATATCAAAAATAACTAAAAAGTATTTTCACTATTTTTCATAATGTTACTCCTAATATAATTATTAGTTAAATTATGAATTATGATTGAAATTACAGTTGCAATTGTGCAAGCAAAGTTGTAATTGAGACAGGTACTCTCAATACATTTGATATTTATTTGATAAATTTTTTGTTAATTTTCCTTCTTTAACACCAATTTCTATTCTGAGAAAGCAAGATACCAGAATTTTGTAATAATTTCATTGTTATATTTCGTATATAACATCAAGAAGAAAATATTTTTATAATTAAAGATTTCTTTCCCACCAATTGCTGTAATTGCACTTAATTATTTTGTTTTTCCGTTTGTTGAATGTTTTCTAGCTGTGTTTTGTAAGATTCGTTTTGATTTTAATGCTTTAATATAATTATCAGCATTACTGAGACTTCAGAATAAAATTTTAGACGATGCTGATTAATGTAGCAATTACGTCTAGAAATTTGCCCAGTTAAAATGTGATTTGGAAAACTTTGATTTTTCAATGTGTATCATATTCTGTATATATATATATATATATATATATATATATATATATATATACAGCTTTCACAAATTCAATACAAGGATAAGAACATTATCTCATTAAACATAGAACAATTCTAGAATATTAATCTTAAAGCAGTGATTTATCATAAATTTCTAACATTTTTTAAGAGTTCATCATCGTTTGAGGTGCATTTTGCACCTCAGAAGGACTTAGGCTGCTATAACACAAGTGCCTTATATGCTATTGCATTGAAACTTGATGAATTTTGAGTTAGTCAAAATTCTATACGAATGATCATTTTTGAATTTTATTATTTAGAGATTATCAAATATTCATGAATTTCGACTTTATGATAGTAATGCTGAAAACTTGATGTGTATCTAATAGGAATTTTCTATGCGTGATATTTCTTGTAAATGTATTTACACAATTGGACAATTCTGAGCATTTGATGCAATGATGCATGCATAGAGTTGAAATCTTATCACATCATTATCTAATGAATCGCTCATATGTCGTATGTTGCTCAATTTTTGGCGAATGTTGACTATTCAAAAAGAGAGAAATATCTTACGAGTGTTGCATACCTCTATTGAGCAGAAGTGTATACCTTGTATCTGCGATTCTGCATCAAATCTACAATTGAAAGACATGGATATTCCAACCCTATGAGTTAGTATTTCATCTCCAGTACATAGTTCTTAGGAAGGTACACGCTTCTAATTTTCTCGAAGCTGAAAGCTAAAATTTGTGTCTGCAATCAAATTCCTTTTTTGCATTCCTCTTTTATACAGAAGAAAACTGGATTTTTCCTAAACTGAAAAATTAAATCTCTGACTAGCAAAGCAGAGCATCATTGAACATATAAAAACATAGCATTGATAGGATGTGACATAAGAGTCATCTTAATATTTGTGATGGGGTATTTCAGAAGCTTTATATTAGCTTATATTTGATGCTATGGCTCAATCGGATATTTTTCTGAACATGTTGTCGAACATGATATGAACATTATTTGCTTTGTACATATTGCAATACCAATTATATTTAATGAAAAATATTGAATTTAATACAAACTCCAATTTTTTATCGCTTCAGTTTACTGAAGATTACATGATTTTGTCTTTATTATAAAAGAAATCTGTTAATATAAATGCGCAAATGCAGGTGTTAATATTTTAAAGTAGCATCAAATTGTGTACAATAAAGAAAATTATTTTGTCATTCTCCCTTAATATTATAATATTGCAGATCACAATTTCCAATTATTGTGCTAGACTGTAAATGCATATTTGCGAAAATATGGAACTACCATTTTTGAACTCGGTAAGAAGTCATTATTTTAATTTTAATAATAGAAGAATGATATACCAAAAACTGGAAAATTTATGGAACTATCTGGAATACTTTCAGAAAGAACCAACAAGTCAATGACTTCAGCTAGTTGTATAGTATGGTGATATTAGTGAAACTTTTTTGCAAGATTAGAACGGGAAAGTAAAATGACAATGGAGATATTGCTAAGCATATGTTATGCAGACATAAATTCTGATGAATTTTAGTTTTACACAATCTCATTTATAATAAAGAAATAATACTAAACTATTACTGCCCTAACTCTAAACCCTGAGAAAGCTTGATGACAAAAAAATGATGAAGGCAAAACAACAAATCATTTTGGTAAAGATTAACCTTGAATATTGCCAAATGCATTAATACAACTTGATTAGGTATTCTCACACTTTAACCACAATTTTCAATTTACAGATACTACACAATACATATTACTATCACTAGATGGCATAAAAAACGAAATTCAACGTTTTAAATGTTTCTGTACAAAACATTGAGGGTTTGGGATTCACTGCTGAGTGATTCAAAATTAAAGTCTGAATACTATAACAGTTGAAATTGAACAATGAAATTGCAAATAATGTTCTATTTAGTTGATATTAAATTAATTTTATTGCTAAGTGAAAGAGCATACAAAAAGTAGGCGTCTGCGAGTTGGTCTTTTTAAGCTTTACCAAACGTTAATCTTTGCTAATTAAATATACATAAGCAGTTCATTTAACAATCTAACATAAAAATATCAAATTTCAATAATATATAATAAAAAGTTTTAAAAACATTGTAGTACTTGAAAATCTTATTTGTTTAACCTGTTTTACCATCATCAACAGAAAGAAGGCCAAATTAAAGTGTAAAATTTCACCAATTAGAGAGCAATTGCTAGTAATATAAAAAACTTAGCAACTTCCTCTTCCTACCATGTTCTAAAGCACAAGATAACTAAAAAGTATGGTACATTTCTTCAAACAATTTTTTGAATTCTTTCATTGGGAGTCTGTCAAGATATTTATGATTTTTGTTTTCTGTTTTTTATGGTTATTATGCCAAAAAATTTCTCTTGACAAATTTTTCCAGCTAACTTTTCAGTGAGCATAGCAGAGATAAATACTTTATCATATGTATCAAATATATATATATATATATATATATATATATATATATTAATTGTCTACGAATGATAAACATATAATACAGGCATATAATCAATGAAAAAATATTAGAGGATAGATCAATACACAACTCACCAATGATGAAATTGCATGCCTAATAAATTAAATTAACTAGTCTATATACGTTTGTAATTGTTCAATGATACATATACAACATAGTAACGCATATGTACACACAAATATATACAATTTATGAGCTAGGCTACAAGCTACAAAAAAATCCAACTAAGACACACATATTTACAAATAAAAATTTGAAAATATATTATTAAATAATATTTACTTGATGTTATGTACTTAATAAGTTCTGTTTAAATAGTTTTAAGCCTATTACAGAATCAGCGGTTCTTATGTGCTTGAGGATTTTGTTCCATGTAGAGATCGTTGATACTCTAACGAATGCTTGGTTTTAGTGTTTCAAAATACATTTATTTGTTATAAAATTTATGGTTAAATTAATTTCTACTAGATTTTGCGTGTTCTGTATGTTGATTTGTTTGTATAAGTTTATCAAATATAGATGTTGCATGAAATATTTTGATTCTAATATTTGTGATATTTCAAGCTTTATCTGAATTGAAAATCTTATTCATTCGCTCTTGATGTGATAGTTGTATACCATTCAATAACATGCAACCGTAACTAAATCGACTGGTTATGAAGGCATGTATGACCTCTTTTCATTGTATTCCCTTAATGATTGTTCTTAATTCTCTTAAGTAAATCATGGATTCCAGAAAAGATTTTTTAATCTTAGATTTACAACTTCTATAATTGAAGGCCTTAATCAAGTTCAAAGCCAAGATATACAGTGCTGCTGCTCTGCTTGACTGGATTTATTCCCTCAAGATCGAGCTCGATATTTTTATAGATATTTCTTAGATTTCTAGTAGTAAATGTTATGCACACAAAATTGTCGAAAAATATTGCCCACATTCAGAAAAACTGTGCAAAATGAAATAGAAGTCTCAGAAAACACAATATGCTCGTTTTCTGTTTAGTTTCCATTTACATAAAGTCATTGCAAACAAATATGTACATTTTTCACACGTGAAAAATCCAGTTTTAACATTTCACACTTGCAAACGCCGCAAGTTGTATCGGCCTTATTGTTGCAATGACTTGCTCAACACGAGCCACGTTTCTCTAAAATTGGTGAAAATTCCTTGGAGAAATACCGACTTCATTTGTACGGTAGCATCAAGATGCATATTAGCAAATACAGCAAATGGCTAAGGTCTTGCAGCAACAGCAGCCGTGGTTTCAAAATTGTTCATCAAAAGTTTGGAAAACGCAAAGGACATTGTCTTTACATTTTCTCGAAATATTTCAAATATATCCCTGATAGGCTTAAATTTATTACAAATTCCCAAAATCCTTTTATCCAAACGAATATATATTTAGAAATAATGTTGAACAGATCTTGGTATTGGAACTGTGAAATTTAAAAACACCAATTATAATGCAACAATGTCATCTATACCCAAATGCAGCGATGGTATATAATTTATAACCAATGTTTGGAAAATGGAATTTTGAAATTTTAAATTAATATCACATACTTTTCTAAAGCTAAATTTAAATTTTTAATTTCAGTGTACAGATTTTATAACAACTTTCTAACACACCGTTTTAAGAAAATAGTTTTAGAAGGATCATAAAATATGTCGAGTTGGCTTTAATTAAATTGTCGAGCTTGGGGTTAAATTACATGCATTTTTTGTACCTAATTACCCTAGATTTATTCATATCAAAACAAGCAAAAAAATTATATCGGCAAGTTAAATTTTTAAAAAGATTTTTTTTGAAAATTATTTATTTGTTAGATGTTTGCAATTGAATCCGTTGAACTGCGGCCCTTGCCGCCCCAGACTGGTTGCCACTGTCCTGATCTTCAGCAATGCCTCTCTACATACGTAGGACTCAAAAGGGCAAATATAGAGTACTTTCAACAGAAAAGTTAGTGTAGTGAACATGAGAACTATCTGTTTGGAATTTTAAAATGAATGTTTTTTACTTTAGGCTTAGAAAATTTTTTAGTTTAAATTTGTATATTAGAAATCAGAATTTTATTCAATATTGGTCGATACCTATTGAAATATTAATAGAATCAGATATTTTTTTTATTAATGAATTCTATGTTTTGCTGAATCCCTGCCAATCAGATTTCCTCAATTTTTAGGTTATCGTGACAAATATTGGGTATACTAAAAACAGTGAAGTAGCCAGGCTAAGACTTCAAGAGGGCTGACACATTTTTAGGTGGGATATTCGATTTAGTGATAATTGATTGCTGATAATTTTCTGCAAAAAATTAAGACTGGGAAATTAGGAATATAATCAAATGTAAAGAAACCAAAGTTTTTCCTTCCAAACTTTAATGAATCATTAACATCAATTTGAGGTAGAGGTTCTTTTTTAAGGTCCAAATAAGATAAATTTTTCTTCTCAAAAACCAGATGACTTGTCCTTGTGTAAATAGAGCAAGTCACCTGCACCAGGTCTGGTATATTTCATGAATTTTGGACCACGGCCCAACCTGAAAATTTTGAAATAATGAGGTGAGAAAGTTAGCCTGAAATATTTATTTCTAGTAAATCCAATTATATTTGATAGCTAACATTAAGCTGCTCGGGGAATTTTGAAATTATATTTTGGTTTTCTGAAAAATATTGAACCGCCTATAATATACCTCATAAACTAATAAAGATATCAAATTTGAATGCAGTGACTCCTTTTTCCCCTACCATTAAAAAACATATTGATTTGCTCACTGCATGCCTGAAGATATGGGCACTACTTACATAAAATGACATTAGGAATGTAGACAATTTAAATTATTTCTTAAAAAATTGTTAGTTTCATTTTGAATGTCAAGTGTTCTAAACTTAGTGTTTGCTGGTCTTATCTCGCAGATAAAGCATAGTTTCTTAAAGATGATGTGGGAGAGGCTCGTAAAACTCTGAGATGGTGCTTAGCCTTTCCTGAGCCCAGTATCTACATCTTTGCTAAAAAATTACAATATGGAACTAGAAACTGAACCATAATTGCATTTAAGCAGATTATTAAAACTTGAGTAGCAGCCTATTTTTCACTCATTTTTATAATAACAATACCCAAGAATAGTCCAGTCCTGCACGTGTCCAAGCCTGTCTCTGCTTTTGCATTTATGTAAATATAACATGTGCTATTGACATATTTTGCTAATGTACATGTTCATTCAAATGGGAGGCAAACGCACAATAATCTTAATGTTGTTGACATGTGAATTTCAAATTCACACCTAAAATTCAGGGCAGAATTGCAGTGAGATAATAGTAATGAGTGGTTTCAAGCTTTCAGCTACACAATGAACGTAGTAATCAAACATCTATAAGCATCCACAACGAAATTATAGCTAGGCAAACTTGCTAAAGCGCAGATATTTTTCTATCCTTATGAACTTATACAAAAGGCGTTAATTTTTTGCACCAAAAATTTATACTGAGCAAACATATTGAAATCCTAAGTTTGAAATCAAATCGAAGTTAAAATTTGCATCAATAATTGCAATATTGCTATCAAACCATTACATTAATCAACTTTATTATTCTTGCTTAGCATATCATTAAATTCAATGTTCATTTATGTACTTTTTGTTATTGAAAATTCTGCGTTACCCAATTTATCCAATGAACTGTTCCTATACACTCAATTCTCATTCAATGTCCCTAGTGATTGGGATCATGGCCTTCTATAGAAAGAAGGCCATGTTGGGATCATCCAAACACATTGGCATATGATATTTATTCTCAATTACCAACCGGAAGAAACCATCCTGTACCACCATCATACCATGTCTTAAACCCAGAAGTAGATACTTTGGGTCACACACTTTTATGTGAAGAAAGTATAGTGATGATGAAAATAATGAGGATTTATATGTTTCTCTGTCATAACTTATCATAACTTATATTGATGAACTGAAAACTCCAAATATTGGCTAAAACTATAATTTTAATTGATTTGTAGCACATAATTGTACATATTTCAACGAAGCAGAATTTTCATATATTGCAATATCTATAACCTAACAATAAGCTCAAAATCCAAAATGGTCACACTCGTCCTCATGGAGAAATATGGGTTAACATGATGATATAATCATTAAAACCAATTCAATCCACAATGAATTAAGCAATTCAAATAACTCAAAAATATCATGAATATTAATAATCATATTGAGGCTTTTTGATATTTAAAATTTCCAAAGAAATCCAAATTTGAAGGAATTCACAAAGACTTGAAGGTAGGTTTGGATAGAGCAGATTATAGTTTAGATTTAACATTAGAATTTCAAAAATCTTATATTAATAAAAAAGTTAGCTATTCCAACTGGAGAGCATCACAGCATAGAATGAATTTATTCTAGAAGTATTAGCTCTAAATTTTGACTTGGATAAAAAACTTTGATAATTTATAACACATTTACCAAAACCCAAAACAGGTATTAGAACTGTCAATCATTTCCATATTCAATTTGAGCTGTTTTCGTTATATCCTGCTAGAGCTAACATCAAATTCAAAAAAAAGAATGTTTTCAGTAAACACTTATAGTGTGCTTAAATCATCACTTGTTTGCATTCTGTATGGCTTAAGACATTGCAAGTAAACATTGCTCTCAGGTATTGTTTCACACTTTTTTATGATGTAGTACACTCTTAACCTAAAGACTGCAACACTCTAAATAATGTATATTGTGCTAGCAACTCACAAAAATATAGGTTTTCTTTACTAAACATTGTCTGCTGAAAAAAAGTAATGATTTAACTGCATAAACAAAACTGTAACCTTTACGTAAAAGGATTACTTTAAATTTTCATTTGAAACTGGATTGCCAAGGTACATGTTAATAATAATTCCCTAAGGAAAGGAAATTTATAACTTTCTACATTTTCAATTTCTTTGTTTTTCACATATTTTTAAATAACATTCTTAAAAATGCATATAGATGTCTCCTCGTATCTGCCTAGTTACAGGATCAAATAGAGGCATTGGCTTAGAAGCAGTTCGCCAGATATCCAAAAAGTATACAAATACTGACTATGTATATTTAACTTCTCGCAATGAAATCAGAGGAATAGAGGCAGTCAATACTTTACTTGCAGAGGGTTTAAAAAACGTAAGGTAATATCTTAGGATTATGACATTTTTAAATACACTGTCCATTAATCATTATAATTATAGAGGAAAAAAAATGAATATTAACATATTAGAAACACAATTCTAAAATATAGCAGATTCTCTATGATCTTGTGTGATAAATATGTTGTAATGCAATTCATTATACGAATTGGAGATTTAGTACATTTTTATTGCATTGCATAAAATATATTCTATCATATATATCATCATTATTTATATATATATATATATATATATATATATATGTATATATTAGCAAACGATTTGGATTTATAAATCATAGTAAGTACTAACATGTGGAATCCAAATTTTACACTTACTACATTAAATGGTGCTAAGATATGCATACACTTAAAATATATGCAATAAATGGGTATAATATTGTTAATTGTTCATTAGCTCGTTCTTATTGGCGTATTTTATAAACAAGGCTCCTGCAAATTTAGTGTTCTTGGTTCTACATAAGATTTCGAAATTGTCTTTGATGGCTTGGTGTTAAGGTAAATATTTTTCACTTTCCAAATTTCCTATTAGGTCTGCTGTGATGCTGGGTAAAAAATATCTCCAGGTTTCTCCGATGAAAGAATGATTTGATCAGGTCTTTGTTGATAGTATAGCTGATTTCCTTGATGTTTTTATTGGTACTATTTAAGGGTTTTATGAAAAATGAATGTACGTCATTTCGTGGCATTAGTTTTTTTAAAAAATCCTTAAGGAAACTTTTAAATAAAGAATGCATAAGTGTCACTTTTATATTCAATGACGACATCTATGAGCAAACAGATGGCATTAAGATAAGCAATAACATGACTGTTAACCAAATTGTTAACTTACACTAAAAATAAATTCGCTAAAGATGAAGTTTACGTTAAAGGCGTGGTTATTCGGAAATGTTATTACAAATAACTTTGACAAATTTAGGTTCTGCACATTTCTTCAAATATATCTATGCAATTAAATTTATTAAGCGTATGCAGACATTTGAAGCTAGAATTGTTGTTTACGGTTTCATTTTCACTTGTTAACGTATTGAATTTGGATCACTTCCCTAAACATATTGAACAGTTTCCTGACAAACTGTCTTAAAAAATAGAAGTTCATGATAGAAAAATCCAATAATTCAATAAATTTTCTTGACATAGCGATAAAAGTTATTAAAGACCACTATGAAACTAAGATGTACGGAAAACCTACTAATACTGACCTATATGTTCCATGCCAATTATTCTGTGGCATCAAATATAAAACAAATACAATACAGTGCTTTCTAGATAGAATTATGAAAATATCTAATTTATGCGAGTCAATTTCTAATCTCTAAACTATCTTAGAACAAAATGGCTGTCCACATAAATTAATGAAAAAATGCTTTGACACAGGACTAACTTCAATTCTTATATTGTGCAAGCAAGAAATAGCAATATATTGGAAATTACTTTCTATCGAAGAAAGAAAAAAATTTATTAAATTAAGGACTTAATACATAAATGAAGACTTTGTAAAAACGAAGATCGTACCAAAGCTAACATCAAAGAAAACATCTGATTTTAGCAACAGCAAAGATCTTATCTTTATGGAGGAAATCAAGAGACACTTTGAAACCAGCATTAATAAAGACCTAAAAAAGCATTTAGAAAGTCAAAAATTTAGCATAGTCACCAAGCAATCAAAGATAATTTCGAAATCCCTTTTAGAACCAAGAACAATGAATTTGGTAAAGCCTTTGTTAATAAAAGACTCCTTAAGAACGAGCAAATGAACAATCTACAAAGCTATGCATATTTATTAAAATATTTTAATTGTATGCATATTTTAACACCATGTAATAAAGTAAGTTTAAAATTTTAATTCCAGCTATTTCTACTTACGATGATTTATATATATATATATATATATATATATATAAAGTTGGGTACATAGTTTGAGCAAAAGTTGCAAGTAGTTTTAAACATTCAAGCACATCTACCGGGATAGTTCTTCTTAAATAAATATTTTTCAAGCTAAAATATAAATTTTCAATAATAAATTCCAATATCATTTTTTAAGTGTTTTGCATAAAGGTAGATTTTTATCAACTGTTCCTGTAAATCAGGATTGAACACTAACACTTTAAGGAAGTCAAACACTGAAATCTTTGAAATTCCTAAAGACAAATGGAATTTAACCTATCTCGCAATTTTCTTTATTGATTTGGAAATATTTATGTTGATATTTTTATGTTCAAACATTTTTGTTTGTATTATACCGGTAAACTTTCGTTTATTTGGTTATGGTTAGTGTTAGACGGGTCAGATCAGTTCACAGTTCAATATTTGAAAGCCCAGGTTGAGATGATGTTAAAAAAAATTGACTTGTTTTCCACCATGCTGTAAATTTTTGACACTTTTAGTAAACATTCTATTTGTGTAAATAACAAGTATCCTGTCTATGTATTTGCAAATAATTTTTAGAAACTGAATGATTAAAGTAGAGTTAAATAAATTACCATGCTTTGTATTTTTTTATCTTTCCAATCTTAATTGAATATTGTACATTTTTTCAAGAACAAGCATATTTTTTCACAGAGAATAAGTTTAAAAGCTCTGCTTTCAGATATTTGCAGCTAGAGGTTGAAAATGTACAATCAATACAAATGGCAGCAGAACACATTTCTAAGGCTCATGGCAAGCTAGATGTACTTGTTAACAATGCTGGAATATACTTCAACACAGATTCTTCAACACCATTTTATCAACAAGCTGAAGTATTATTCTGTTTAATAAGCTATTTTATATTAAACCCTAGGATGCAAATAAAGTCAACTATTTTGGAGCACTCAATGTAACAAATGGTTTTTTTCAGCTGTTAAAGAATGGTGGCTGTGTTATAAATGTGGGCAGCAGAACAGGTAGACTTGCACAGGTAATATTTTATGCAGTCTTGAACACAACTTTTTTTGGAAAAATAGTAATATCTTTTACAGATAACTCTATAAAATATTAAGTTCAAAATTCAATAATTTCATTTGAAATTTAAATTTATAAATGAAATTTTTTGAATGTAAATAGGTATGTGATGTTAATTAGTGAGGTCACAAGACAGTTTTCACAATCATGTAGGTTGTTATGTGTCTTATCATATACATGTAGGCAGTAGGTTTCAACTCAGAAACTTGGAATACCACTATCTTTCAGGGACACTCAATAGGTTGGATCTTAGCAACTCCAAATCCCAATAAAAATACGTTTTGATTTTAAATTACAAACTTGGTAATGTATGACTTCCAATCAAATACACAATGAGCAAAATCAAGCTCAAACTTGTCTTACCTATGTACTAGTTATTTTCTGAAATCAAATTTGTTTTTCAGTGATGTTGACTATGAGTTATATTTCTTTGCATCAAATTTATAACGAAAAAAACTTTTAATTAGACATTGTTTCAGTATGTTACTATGCATGTGCCAAGTGATTTTTGCTAAAAGCAAATTATAAGGCTATGTACAGTATATGCCAGCATAATATAGCTTGATGAAGCTCACAGTTTCCAGGAACTTCAGCATTCTGTGTTGGTGAAAAAAATGGAACAGTTAATCATTCAAAAAATCAATATGTGGAGATGAAGCTTCAATGCCATTGTAAATTATGTTTAGGAAATACAATACGTGATCAGGTGATAAATGAATTTCAATTTCATTAAAAAATTTTATTGTTTTTCTGTACTTACTACAAATTTAAGTGCTATTAAAACCAAGTTTGTGATTTTAAACATATAAAGTAGGTTTTTAATAAAACCATTAGAATCTCACCTAATTGTGATTATGAATTAGAAAATAGTAAAATAGATATTTAACTAAATAAATTACACAATGTTGTTTCCCTTTGAAAAAATACAAACACACATACATCAATGAAGAATGATCCATAGTCATGACAAAGCTGCACACTAACTGTACTCAGCAAAATTTAATGTTTTTAATGCCCAATTAAAAGTTTTTGATAATAAATAGCAGCTTTTTGAATTAAAATTTATAAATAAAAATGAACAGTAATGTAATTGTGATAAACAAAAGGCATGTAATAATTGAAAGTGATAATCTGGTAAGAAATTTCTGAGGTGGTATAAGTATCTAACACCAGAAGCCATTTTTGTAACTTTTTTAAGAGAAATTTATCAAATTTTAAATTTTTGTCAATATCAACACCTAAATATGTAACATGATCGCTTTGTTTTATGGGAACACTTTTAACAAATAATTTGATCTTGTTTATTTCTTTTACAGCATTGGGGGAAAATATAATGAATTGCGTTTTTTCAATATTAATTTTTAATTGATTGGATGAGAAATACCTAGAAAGATTTTCAATATCACTTTGTAAAATTTGTAGCCCTAAATGCATCATTATCTGTATTTATGAGGCAAGTATCATCAGCAAATTGATATATTTCACTAAGTTTTACATGTTTAATTATGTCATTTACATATATTGCAAATAATTATGTTATATAATTATATTATATAATTATTGCCAAAAAAATTATTACCAGCATTGCATTAGTTCTTTTTATTAAATTAGTGAACATATCATTTCTTATTATTCAATTATTAAAATTCTCAGCAAGCTTACATCAACTTACATCAGCACAAAGTAAGTGGGAGTTTGTAGCAGACAAAATGTAGATGCTAGAAGTTTAGGGAGGATGTTTTTTGTCATTTACAAAGCTTCTGCTTTCAAATGAAATTTTTCTTGTATTTCAAATGCCAATTAAAGCATTAGATACAAGTTGGCCCAGCCCAAAATTACTATGTTAAAAATCTAGCCCTACTCAACTCTATGCCCAACCCAATTCCAACTGTGGTTTATTCGACATTTATGTTTGTATGCATTTGATATTCAATACAAGATACAGTCCAAATCAAATATTCAACGAATTTGCATTATAAAATTTTAGGTGTCAGAGAGTCATCAAAGAAGACTAACTTCACCCAACTTAACTATTGAAGAGTTAACAGAATTTGTGCATGACTTCATTGAAAAGTCAAAAACCAATTCGCATGAAGAAGCTGGGTACTCAGACACTTCTTATGGGATGAGCAAAGTAGCCATGATTGCAATGACCAAGGCAAGTGCATAGATCTATAATTTGCCTCTTTGAAAAATTTCTATGTTATATTTTTATAGTATAAATGGTAGTAAGCATTCTGAAAACTAGGTTCAATATCAATTTACTTCCTTTATGGTCCAGCCTTGTTCTCACTGTCTGCGTTTTTATTTTGGGATAATAATTAGAGAAATTTACTAAGCAACAACGCGATCAATTCAAAATGGAAAAAGAATATCCACTGAACCTCATAGTTAATCATACATTAATTATTGAAATCGTGTTCATTGCAATATTTGCAACACTATCATTTTACACAGTCCTTTCCTAGGTGAGGTTTAAGCCTCACTTTTCAATATAAATATTGTGCACCATTTTCTATGAACATATCAAACTCAGTATTCAAAAATATAACAAAAGCTGTTTTATTATTGATAATGATATAGTATGAAATATGTTTGTCCATTTTCTTCTGCATTTTAGGGCAACCATTGTGGCGATATAGTGTAATGTTATTAGACACAATCGCATTGGGATTTAGGGAGATTTAACAATAATTCCTGGGTGAAATAACACATTCCCTCAAAATTAACTTAGTTTCAATAAAGGTTAAAAAAACATGATGAGAATGTCTTGTTTATTGAAAGTTTGGAAATGCCCATATCAAATCATTACAATGTCTAGCAATGAATATTGTAACAACGATTTTTCATATCCACTTATTGAAATTTTAACATGTTTTTCATTTAAGGTAAGGGCAGCACTGAATGCATTGCAAGAAAAATTTGGAAGCACCATCTTTTCAAAAGGATTTTAGTATTTTTAATGCATACAAATCTACATTGAAAATTGAATATTTGAATTTTCAGAATCAAATTTTACACTAATTTTTGAAAAAATTGGATGATAAATTCTGTGCATAGATACATTATATAATCAATAAATGCTGTTTAATAGGGTCAGACTTGCAAATCCATTGATTTCAATCCGCGATTATAAAACTGCAGTTCTGCTAAAGTGTTGATGCACAGTGCATCCTCGATTATCCTGCCCGTCCTGACGGGACGATTATAGAAAATGGGCGAGATAATCCGAAAAAATCGGATAACTGTATTTATGAAATCTAGCTCTTAACAATACACAAAAGTTAAAATTAGTATATATTGAATCGCACAAACTGAAATTCCGATTTTCGGCGCACTATTTTTCAATAGTTTTGGCCATGACAAAATATGACGTCAGCGTAAAAAATACGCTCTCACAACAAAAGTTTTGCAGTCAGATAGTGAAATATCGATTCATCTGCATGCTTCGCATTTTATTGCCATAGAATTTATTGATCTAAGAGTCAGCGCTTTGATAGACAAATTGAATGGAACATTAAACTAAAAAGCTATATTGGCGAAAAAGGTGATGTTGGCATAGGCCTAACAGCCGGATAATCAAATACCGGACAAGCGAGAAACGGATGCACTGTAATTTGGGATCTAGTATTAAATTCTTATATTTTTCCGACTTTAACTGGCTCTCATTTTTATCCAGCCAAATTATCCGGATTTGTCCTGCCCTGATTTTAATGTACAGCTACAACTATCTAAGAATAATTGATGCAAATCAAAAAGACGTTTCAAAAGTAAGCGCAAATCAAAGGATGCGATAAAAGTGATCTAAATTTTTTTCAAACAAAAAGTCATCCTTATGATATTTGTGTTCAAGTTCAGAACCTACTAACTTCATATTGAATTTCTTGAAAGACTTTGAGAAAGACTTACTTGGTGAGACAATTTGTGAGGGTAATCTTCAGTATTACATTACAGACTTTTCAACGAGCCGAGCCGAGCCGAGCCGAGCCGAGCCGA
>CABFPE010000186.1:883328-893404 GCA_900660155.1 Hofstenia miamia
ATATATATATATATATTTATATATATATACAGTATTTATATATATACATTTAAATATATATATATATATATATACCAGAATTACAAAAAGTAATTAGTGATTTACGAAATTTTCTAAAATATAAATTAAATAATTTGAATTGAGGATAGCTAGGTATTTACCATAGATCAATAAAGTTGGATAGACCAGAACGCGTAAGAAAAAGTCAGGAGAACGTCGTATTCGGATATTGTAGCTCTGCTGATCATACAGGCCTCCTGCAAATTTAACAAATCCTGCCTCCATTAAAACAGGAGGTAGTAGCTCCCACTGATCATGGCTGACATAGTTTTCTAAGAGCATTTGCTGCTTGCCATTGGCATATTCAATGGGAAAAGCGAGCCTATAGTCATTGGTGTCAAATATCCATTGACGTAACTTACAACAATTCATGTGATTAATTCAGTTCTGGTGTGAACGGCAGAGGTAGAATCATGCACAGATTTTAGAATTCGAACTAAATAATTTACCAGTTCAAACCAATTTCAATACGAATTTATAAAATTTCTAAAAAATTGTGCATGAGATGAAACACATTACAATGATGAATTTTGCCATAAATTACACATTATTACGCCTCATTTAATTGATGAAGAAATCAGTTTTCAAAAACTGAACTCGAGCCTATTATTAAAAATTACAGTACAGCCCAATATATGTTTAGGTGCTATATAGTACTTAATGAAAATATGGTTTATGCATCTATGAGGTAAAATTTTCAATACATTCTCTGTATTTCTTTCATAAATATATACTTATCCCAATTAGTTTTGCATCACCTTGGATTTTTCAAATACAATCTATTAGCATTTTCGAAAATATTGCTCATCACACTTTTGATTTTGATAAAAATATCAAGTCAGCTTGACTACAATTATGAGTTGAATATCTTGCAAAAAAACCAAAAACACCTATAATCACCTCAACGGATTTTCTCCAAGTATGCTGAAATTTCGCATTCATATTGATAACTCATTCGATTTTACAATATGTTGTGTTGTGTTCACAGTAAGGCCCTTCGTTTCTCAAGTATCCTGCTGCACATTCCTCAGCTACTGTTGCCCCCTCTTCTATGCTGCTTCATGCAACTGAAAACCTATTCCATGCGCTACTAATTGTTATTGAACTCGTCTAATCCTTGTCACTATTTCAAACTGTCAACTCCCTGCTGTTCTACTTAGCTCGCTTCTACATCCCCCTTGCAAACCTCATATCTATATTGCTGCTTTGCGAACACTGTTTCTGCTTCATATGGTGCTAATCACCTTCCTCACTTCCACTGAATTATATCCTTCCTGTTCTGTGATGTACTAATTATCCTTTCCTAGCCTTCCATATTCTTTGAAACCAGGATTCGGATTTTTGCTATGAGGACCTGTTGATTTTAAACTATAGCTTCTCTGATAAAGAGCACAAATTGTTTGGTCTTCATCCTCAATGTGATGATGACCGCCTGGCTCTTCTGGTTCTGAACTTACTCCCCTGGTTAACTCTAGTTTTTCTTTCTTATAACCTTAAACCATCATATCAGTTCTTATAACTTCTTGCAGTCACATGTCAAATCCATTCTCATCACTGAAACCTGGTTTAAAATTGCTATTGCATCATTTTTAGAGCTTTCCTGCGGTTGCCCAGGCAATGTTCTCATTGCTTTACATTTCCCTAACCTTGATATACAAACCTTCTTTCCATGTTTACAACCCTTCTTCCAACATTCCTTTTCAAATTCCCATTGCTGACATATCATACATGCTTGAGCATTTTCATAGCCAGTCTATCACTCTCCCCCATCAACTTGGATTCTTAACTAATCCTCAATTTCTCATTTGTATTGATTTCAATTATCTAATCCTGATTTTTTCAATTGTAATGATTTCAATCTTCTCCATGTTTATGGAATGCACATGACTAACAACTTGCCATTCCCTTGAAAAATTTGTAGTATCTCACCCTCATTGACTTGGTTCAATGGTTTCATTTCATTTTCTAAACTTCTGTGCACCATATTTTTTTTAATGTATCTGATCATTCATTTGTCCAGTTCAACCTGCCTGCAAACTCTTCTTCCATATTTGCTTATCTGGCTGCTCTTCAATATGTGCTAGTTAATCATGACTTCATATAACTGAAAGCCATTCTTTTTTTTAATGATTCTTTCACTGCTACTGACTGGTACACATTGTTTCACCAAGTTACATATACATCTTTGTATGTTACCTGTCATTGGAAAAAAACATGTTGCTCTTCCTTTCTATATATCTCAGCCTTTACTGCACATTCCTTGAATAAATTGGAATCTCATAAATTTCATTATGGTTATTACTATTTTACAGAACTTTCTTCTATCAAGCCCATTATCTAGATTCCTTAAGGACTAATTTAAATGCTTTGCTGTATCTTAGTCATAAGGCATGTATAGAAATTCAATACCAATACATATGCAGGCAGTACATATGTACATAGTATTAATTCATAAAAATCTAAAGCTATTCCAGGAAAATCTTAAACCTAACTTAATATTGGAATTCCACACATGACAAACTAGACATCTAATTCTGAGATTGAAGATGGATGTTTTGATTCTCAATTTCCTCAGACGTTAAACATTCTTATGCATAATACTATATTATTGAACAAGTACATATACATTATACTCCTCTTTGACTTTACCATGTAATTAACATGGTGCATTTTTGAAGTAAAATTAAACTGCATAATATATCGTTTGTATGTGATTTTAAGAAATCTTTTTGCATGTGATGAATGGATGGGTCAATCACACTTACATAGGATGGGCATTATGCTTGCATTTCATTGCATGCTTGAATGGTAATTATATTTTTCACTCTAATTGAAGTGCTGAATTCGAAAATTTTGAATATTATAATATTTTGGCAGATATGAATAAAAATGCTTATATAATATAAATTACAATCATTGAAATAAAATAGTGTGAATAACATAAAGACTCAATACTCCACTTACTGAAGAATGCAGGTGTGTTGGTCATGAGGGAAATCACTGATATCAAATTTACAACTAAGTTTCGCATTTATTGAAGTAGTTATTGGAAGAACTAATCCGCCTTCATAATGTATAAATTGGAATGTTGGACTTTGATATTCATTGCTTGTTCTAAAAATTGCCAAGATCAATTTCTTAACAAATTTTTATAATATAAAAAAGCAAATTGAATATACAAGTTATTGAAAATATAATAAGTGCATTTTAGTTAGCACACAATAATAATTGTATACTTTGATATATGTATATAAACTAGCGTAATAAATATACACTTAGCATACATTGAATTTAATTCTATGTCTGGCGTCCAAAATGTATCTTTTTTGAAATTTAGACTTCGAATGCCTCCAAAATCTTCTGGATCCCATTCCATTTCCAATATAAGATAATACTAAAAGTATGAAAGAATTCAAAAATATTAAATTCGATCAGTAGCACTGAATAGGAAAAAATTAATCATTAAATATATATTTAATTTGGAAATAACCTTGATAGTCTTCAAATAAAAAATATAAATATACAAATAAATAAATAATATATATATATATATATATGTAGTGTGCCAAATTCACTGGCCAATTCAGAAAATAGTTCCAAGGCTGTCAATATATAAAAATTTTTTGTTTGTTGAAATAATTTAGAAAAATTTCCACTCATCCCGTCATAGTTGGCAATGTAATGAAGTTGATTTTTTCGGCAAACTGCTGATGTTAATATACATTTCGTTAGAAGCACATTAATCCTTTTTCTTGAAATTAAATGTTTGCATCGGTCTAATGCTTTTGGCATTAGAAAGCAGAAACTTACTAAGGAAACTAAAAAGAGCTTGTAAAAAATTATTGACATTTTTCTATGTATAATAATATGCGTTGACGCATTTTGCAATTTAGCTAATCAATCTGTACGAATTCGATTTGAGGGTGCATTCGATGAGGCCAGCTAAAATTTTCAAATATTTTTTTGGTTTATGATTTCAATAAATATTAAACTTTGAACTGGAAAGGTGTTTAAGCTGTACCCTTGTGTTTTCAAAAAAGCAAAGCAATATGAAACTATATATATATATATATATATAATAGTGTGCCAAATTCACTAGCCAATTCAGAAAATAGCTCCATAGCTGTCAATATATAAAAATTTTTTGTTTGTTGAAATAATTTAGAAAAATTTCTGCTCACGCGTCATAGTTGGCAATGTAACGAAGGTGATTTTTTCGGCAAACTGCTGATGTTAATATACATTTCGTTAGAAGCACATTAATCCTTTTTGTTGAAAATAAATGTTTGCATCGGTCTAATGCCTTTGGCATAAGAAAGCAGAAACTTACTAAGGAAACTAAAATAAGCTTGTAAAAAATTATTGACATTTTTTATGTATAATAATATGCGTTGACGCACTTTGCAATTTAGCTAATCAATCTTTACGAAAGTCACAAAATCCATTAACTTTTGTGGCTCTAAAATTACTACATTTGCTTTAAAATTAATAACAATTTCGTCAAGCAAATTATGGGGCTTCACAAGTAAAGAAGTATAATTGATTTTTAGAACTACTTTATTTTCAAATATGCACCTTAGATCTATATTTGTGCTATTGTAGGTCTGCTGACCATCAAGCAATTGATATTGAAAAGTAAAAAATGATTGCTTATCATTAATTGCCACATTGTATTTGCATGTAGTTTTTATGATTATTAGATAGGCAAATATTTTTTTTCAAAAAGCGACTTTTTGCATTAAATGGTAACTTGTGGTAGAGTGAATTTCGTTTATATTACTACAACAGTGATTGGACATTTTGAATAAAACTTGCAGTTGCGTCTCCCCAGTTTTCTTCACATACATCGCACCCGTAGATAGTCTTAATATCAATTATCAGGTGTTTTTTTACATACTAATTCAATGTTTTACGACGCCATCTAGCGAATTTTGAAAATAAAAATTTCGTCTAATGTAGGACGATTCGAAAAAGGGAATTTTGAAAACGCGCATTGTGGTGGGTAAGAAATATTCTCCACAATTACCGTTTTGTCCTATCTTCAGCAGACCAATTTAATTACTCCAGCTTACTGAACTTAGGAAATAACGGTCATAGACTTTTTTGTGAATGTTGTCGACAATTAAAACCACAATCTATAATTCATGCTTAGTGGAAAAATTGAATATCTGGATAGAGATAAGTGGAATAACTAATTTTTACATGATACTATTATTCCACATAGAACCATGCTTGCAATTAATTGGTTATAGCATCTGAAAATTCAGACGTTTACACATTTGTAACGAACTTACATAATTTTTGGCATTTAGAGCTAAAAGTAAAGTAAGCGAAATATAAAGCTCATTGTGTTCGCCTCTTAAGGTATTTTTTAGCGCAACAAAATTGACTTTAACCCAGTTTTCTAAGCATACATCAACCGTGTCATTGTCAGCCTTGATATATCTTTCAAATCCCTATTTGATTTTAATCTCATACATAAATCCATACAATTATAAATTTGATTACTTACGCAGTACAACCATATTTTTGCATTGAAAACGTTGCTCTTCTCTTCAACACTCAATATTTGATAAAGATCAGCTAGACAGTAAACTGAGTTGTTGTGCATCCCTGGGGACGGAGAGTTAGTAGTCAGATAACTTCTTATGTGCTCTGTCAAATTCTTCTCGTGTTCATCCATCTGAATAGTGAATGTAAATCCTAAACATTAATCAAAGCTCATATCTTCATCATTTTGAGTGAACGAATAAACTTTCTAGTACAATTTCTAGATAGACCTAAATGTGCATTTATATAAAAAAATTTCTTCTTAAAATATTTACTTAGTGTAGGTTTCTATATTTTAGTGACAATTGAAGTATGTTTTTTGAAGTGTCTTCATCATGCCACTTACAGATTCACCCCATCTGCGCATGCATAGGATGGAATTCTATAATTTATGGTTGTATACAATAGCTCTTTCTCAAAGTCTATAATTCATTAATGAGGAAAGAGGGAATTAAAGAAACCAAATAAATAAATAATTTTATTGACCTAATTCTGTGCAAATATGAAGATATTGTGTAAATATTGTTCTTATCTCGCTCATTTAGCAAAAATCGTTTCCATTAGAAATGAGTTTTAAATAGCATAAAGCAAATAGATGGGGAAGAATATTCTTGTCTTCTTCAGAATTTTTTGTATGAAATATGTCTTGCTCACAAAAATATTTTTTTAACAAATTTCAGGGTAATAAGGAATAAATGGAAATAATTAAAATGATGTTATTATGCAGTTATGATTGAAGAACGCTAGTGTAGCAGCTACATACCAGAAACTCATGCTGGAAATACAAAACGCTGATCATTTTAGGAAAATTTATGTGTTAGAGAAACTATATATATATATATATATATAAAGATATATGTATATATGTATATATATACAGTATATATATATATATATATATAAAGATATATAAAGATATATATAATGTATTCTTCAATCTCATCCAGATTAGAGAGGTTGCCTTTGACATAGAATGCTTCATCTTTATATATAACAATGATCCACTTCTGGCAATCTGATTTCACATGTCCTTTAAGTCCACAGTTACAAAAACAGGTATCCATTTTCCTTAGGGCTTTTACCATTCCCTCTTTGGTTTTCACTTTAATGATGCATGGTGTAGATTTCTTCTCTGGTTCCTGATTCTCTTCCATTGTTTGCTCTGATTGCTGCTGGTCTTATTAGAATATATGGGAGAAAAGATAATATTTATTGCATGAATTTCCTCTTGAACTTAGTTTTAGCATTTGCTCAACTTGTTGCATATACACCTAGCTAAGACATGGTGAAGCAGACAATTTGCCAATATATACATGTACACTCAACAACAAAAAGTTTGCCCCATCCTTGATTTTCAGGATAAATCAGTATAGCATTTATTATGTTTGAGAATAAACAAAACAAGATAACTAAGAACATAAGAAAACCACTGCTCAACCTTATAGATAGTTGATAATGCATTAGTAATGAATCATCAAGCCCTTAGCCTCAATGATTGCCTAGACCCTGGCAGGCATAGATTCTACCAAATGGCGGCAAATTTCTTGCAATTCAGGGTCCTTACTCCATATTTTCAAAAAAAGTAACTATCAAGTCACTTGTATTTGTGCAGCCCAACATTTTAAGTGTCTGTTTGGTAATTGACCATAAGTTCTCTATTGCATTTACATAAGGGAATGAATGGTGGCCATGGAAGAATGCAAATGCCATTGCTCAGCAAATGTGCCATTGATTGCTAGCTGACATGGCATGGTTCATTATCTTGTTGTAACCACCCATTGCCTCCTGAAAACATAGCAGCCATTTGTTGGACAATCCTGTGATCAATGATTTCATTTATATAAATTTCAGAATTCAATGTACATTCCACAATGTGCAATTGACTGGTGACATATGAACTAAAACATCCCCATATCATCATGCTTTTGGGATGTTTTTTCATCTTCACAATGTGAGCAGGCATCAGTTCATGCCCATCAAGAACCCTGACACACATAGGCGCATTGTCTCATATTTCAATGACTGTTTTATCTGTCCAAAGGACATTTCTCCATTCATCAACCATCCAATTTTGATGTTCAATGGCCCATTGTAACCTGCATTGCTATTGTGACAACTTCAAAAATTGCTGTCTACATGGGTTTATTGCTTTGCACCCAATATGATTGAGTGTCCTGTGCATGGTCCTTGTTGAGCAATCATCAGCTCCACCAATTTCATGTGAAATCTCAGATACCAACAAATGTGGATTATTTACACAAAGATGACAGATCTACTGCTCAGATTTCACATTGAATACTGTTGGTCAACTACACTCCTGATAGTTTGTGCAGTAATCACCAGTCTCCTGATATCAGTGCCATGCTCTACTCATCATCTTCTGATCAACATCAAATCATCTTGCTAGTTCTTGCATTGATAGGTCACCATATTCTAAGAGAGTAATGATTTGTAGGCACTTGTTGTCATGTTGATCTGCCATGGTAATGATATTTCACAAAATTGATTTTCACAATTGATTTTTGATGTCAATAATAATCAATATTTATAACTTGAGTACAATAATCATCTTGATATATCTGTATGTAAAGAATTTTACATCACCCTAAAATCCTGTTTGTGCTTGTTTTTCTTGAAAATCATAGGTGGGGCAAACTTTTTGTCATCAAGTGTATATATATATAAGCAGCTCCTACCACTGATTTCTATTTCAGGCAAAACATAAAACCAGTTAGGATAAATTTTAAATTGCAATTTGTTGATTATTCAATAAAAATGCATATATATATTGTGGCAGCAGGTACCAGGTTATTGGTATCAGCCAGGCTGTTGTAGTTGTGTGCTGCTAGTTTAACTAGTTATTTGTAATAGGAAAGAATTCAGTTGTAAATAGAGAAATAGTTAGTCTTGTTCTACTGCTCAGTGCTTTTTTGTCCATTATAGCAATGCTACATGGTACCCTGATGTGATCCAGACATGTACCCTCCTGATCATGAAGTATCTCACTGTCTTATGTTTTGGCCTATGCTCCTAAGTACTTCTGGCAGTAAGAAGTCTAGTACTCCAGAAGCAGTAACAGTTCTATTGCTATACACTGATTTAGGTGAGGCAGTGTTATCACATATAACTCATATGTGAAGGAAAGATAGAGAAGTCAGTTTCAGACAACCTGAAGCCATCAAGTTGACAGAGTAACTTTGCTTTGATCTGAGAAGCAGAAACAATAAGATCTTAACAGTTGGCATCACAGGTTTGCATGGAAGGCACTGGCAATTAACTCTCTATATTTATTTCTCCACACTCTCTAATTCTCTAACAAAGCTCTCTAACCCAATAGTGACAAAAAACCCATTAGTCAGAAATGGGGCAGCATGTATTATTATCAATCTCCCAAGAGGAAATTTTAAGATTGGAATGGAAACCCATAGCCAGGCATGGGGTATCAAGCACCAACTTGCCCATTTTGATGGATGTCAAATTTGGTTGGCACATGGACATGTTGCAATGAACATGGTTCTGGTTTAAGAGTTTTTGCAGATCCTCCTGGTAGTCTGGTCAGCTGTCTTTACAATGAAGCAGGAGATGTATTGTAAAGAACATCATGGATCTGGTTTTAGCTGTTGACATATCCCCTTGGCAGTCTGGTCAGCTGTCTATGCAACAAGAACACATGCAGTCTGGCCTGGGTGGCATGTGGCAGCAGATACCAGGTTATTGCTATCAGGCAGTCCACTGTTGCCATGTGCTGCTAGTTTAACTAGTTATTTTAAATAAGGAATGAACACAGTTGTAAATAGAGAAACAGTTACTCTTGTTCTACTGCTCAGTGCACTTTCCCCTGCATATAGATATTGTGGCATCAGCACCTATAGATCAATGCTTAATCAACAGATCAAGCAGTTCCACCAACTCTAACTAGGTGTGCCCACAATTGTTACTTTGCTCTCATCTCTAGTTCAAATGTTTAAAAGCTGTCTACATCAGCATTATTATTTAGTTCTGCCTATAGGAAGGTTCTATTGCATTGTTTATTCTCTTTTGTATTAATAAGACAAATGTATGTGCAACTGTTTAATAAAATTTTAACTTTGTGCAGCTCAGTATAAATCTTTGCCATTACTAAATTTAGATGATTTGGAGCAGCTAAAGTTTCAATGGAGATGGGGGCTGTGTGGTGTGCAATTCAGCTGTAGGTTGCTCAGCTGTCTTGTGACCATTGCACAGACCCATTCATGTCCACAGTTTACCTGAAGCAGATTCATTAAGTATACACATTTGATGGCTGCTAGTATGTCTTGCTTTGGCAGTTACTGCCATGTCAACTCATATGCCTCCTTTGAATGACAGTCTAGAAGTAATACCAATGTGCACATCTGTATGTTAATCTACCATCCTTTGCTGGCATTGAGGTTGCCTATTACTCTAACTAACCCATTGTACTGGTTTGCTATGAGATGTCTTGCCTA
>CABFPE010000186.1:896226-906407 GCA_900660155.1 Hofstenia miamia
CAGATGGAGTCACTTCCTACATTAATGACATTCTAATAGGATCAAACAACATCCAACAGCAGCTGAACAAATGCACAGTAAGTTATAACTTCTATACAACAAAGGCCTACATATCAATTCCAAAAAATGCAACATAGCAAAACATAAACAAAATAGGTTGTATTCCTAGGCAGAAATATCACTCAAGGCAGCATCATGATGAAAGACAATGCCAAACAACTGATTGATGAGATAGAACCTCCAAAAACAATCAAGGATGTTCAATGAATCTTAGGATTCTACCATTGATTCATACCAAACTTCACTGAAAAAACATTTCACATATCAAATCTTTTAAAAAAGCTGAATGAGTTCTAATGGAACTGGCAACACCAGGAAGAACTCAATGCCCTCAAAGATGTGACTATGATGCTAGTATGATCACTATTGGAGCAATGCTCAGCCAAGTCCAAGATGGACAAGAGAAACCTAAGAATGATTCAGTCCAAAAACTAAAACAATTCAAATTCAACTATGACACTACAGAATTGGAAATGTTGGCTCTAATAGAATCACTCAAAAAGTTCAGACACTTCCTTATTGGAGAAAACAACTTCACAGTCTGAACTGACAACAGCAGCCTCTGCAGACTAAAAAAGTATACAGATGGCCACTCAAATATAATCTCTTGTGGATAGAATACCTCAATGACTATCATTTCACAGTAGAGCATCACAAGGGCAAACTGAACACCAACACTGATCTATAGACAGCATTGCCTCAATACTAACAAGACCTCAAAAACAACAAGGAGAAGCCAGAAACTTCCAATTCATACCACAATGACAGTATGAACAATTGCCACACATAAACACAAATAAAAATGGNATTTCTTGCCAGTTCTTTCCTCTGACATATGAGGTAATTGTTCTCATTAGCTTAAGTAGAGTTTGATTGACATGTTTGACTGCACCATTAGCTTGAGGGTGGTATATTGTTGTGTGGGTGTGCAGGACTTCTAGTTTCTTGGCCATTGTTTGGAAAAGTTGGCTTTCAAATTGTTTGCCCTGATCTGTGATGAGTTGATTCATTGGGCCAAATATGCACAGCCTGTTGTTAAATATTGCTTCAGCTGTTGTCAGGGCTTTGATGTTTTTAAGTAGTATAATTTTGTAGTATTTTGTGAAGTGGTCTACCATTACAACATGTAAGTATAACCTTTGTTGCCTTTTGATAGTTGTTCAATTTCAGCATTGACAATTTCATTGGTTTAGTCAGCTGTCATCTTCTTAAGTTCTGTGCATTGAGTAGGGAAGCAAGATTTGTTGAGGAGGATGCAGGACTGACATTTGTTGATCATGTCCTCTATTGTTTTTTGCAAGTATGTTGTAATGAAGTTTTCATTGATGGTGAGTTCATTTTGATATATGCCCTTGTAGCCTTGTTTGGGTATTTTTTTCACAACTTTGCATTTGTACTACTCTGGTAGCACAATTAGATTGTGGGTTATTGATGTCACATATAGAATTCCAGAGTTGGTTATTTTCCAGTTGTGTTTTTGGTAATAGTGGATGGTCATCCACTTCACAAAATACTACAAAATTATACTACTTAAAAAAATGAAAGCCCAGACAACAGCTGAAGCAATATTTAACAACAGGCTGTGCATATTTGGCCCAATGAATCAACTCATCACAGATCAGGGCAAACAATTTGAAAGCCAACTTTTCCAAACAATGGCCAAGAAACTAGAAGTCCTGCACACCCACACAACAATATACCACCCTCAAGCTAATGGTGCAGTCAAACATGTCAATCAAACTCTACTTAAGCTAATGAGAACAATTACCTCATATGTCAGAGGAAAGAACTGGCAAGAAATACTATCAATGGTGGAATACTTTTACAACACCTCCACTCACTTTACCACCAAAGTATTGCCTTACAAAGCCATGTATGGGCACAAGTCCCCCACACCAGTTTCAATGCTCTTCAGAGGCTATTGTGGAACAATTGACAACAACTACATCACCAATCTCATAAATAATCTCAATAAAACACATGAATCAATGTGTGCACATGCTGAAAAGAGTGCTATACAAACACAAAGCCAATTCAACAAAAAAATTTATGGACAACCCCATAAAATTGGCAACAAAGTCTATGTCTACACACCTGGAGTCATCAAAGGTGAAAAACAAGTCTGAAAACTGGCCTTCAACTGGGAAGGACCTTGTACTATAACCAAGGTCTTACCCCACAACAATTACAAACTCAATAACAAAAAAATTACTCACTTCCAGAACATCAAGAGAATAGCTCATGACATTGATAGCACTCACATCTCCAATCTAAAAAAATTGAATTAATTAATGATGATAATGAATATTACCTTACGCCAGGCTGCACAATATTTGAAAATGATTCTTTTGATGATGAATTTAAGTGTAAAAATTCTTCTCCTGCTCCTTTGTGCACACAACCTAAATGAATTGCTAAATCTAATATTATTTATAAAGATTGGTCTATTAACATTGCTACATTGCCTTTAGATAACATTCCAGATAAAGTGAAAAGCTGTCACAATGAGTCCCAGGAGAAGCAGTCAGGGGAAATAACCTAGTCAGCAACAATAAAATCCACCTGAATCTCCCTGCAGGTTATTCTCAGGGTCCTTCAGTGTTCTCAATCCTACCTTGGACATCTCTAGCTGCAGGACAGTCTCAGCTACCAATGATGGGCAAACACCTACCACTTCCTCTCTTTCTACATGCAAACTGTGGGCCAACATACTCAAACATTGCAGTCAAATGCTGAATTCTAAGCCAACTGCCATCACAAACCTCATCTACTTCTAGCAGCCATCAAGAATCATGCTATCAAGAACACCAGCAGAAAATGCCTATAATAGAAGGCAAACAATCCACCCCTACTTCATAGCTTCCCACCACAGCAGATACATAGCACACAGCAATATATCTGCAGCAACTCATGACTCTATCTTGAAAATACTATCAATTGGAGAGAACAATATCAACAGTGAAGCTCTACCAACTATCATCAACTCTGAAAAACGTCCTCATATCAAAACTATCATTTTCTACCTGGAAATGTTCATATAAAAATCAGTTGCAATTACTTCCACAGCACAGTCCATATCACCTTTGATGACAACATCCTGCTGAAAAACATCCTGAAATTGGTGAAGAATAGGAACAATTGCAAGGCACTAGAATGCATAAACATCAATTTGAAACCTCTCAACATAGTCTACATATTAAAACCAATAGGTGCAACATCTAAACCTCATCCTAGTAGAAGCAAATGCCTATGAAATAAATGACAACTTCATCTATATCAAAGAGGAGACACCAATACCAGATAAAATACTTGATCTTGAAACATATCATGAATACTTCTGTATTATAAGACAAACAACTTTGGCACAAACTGCTGTGGAACAAAACAGGTCTATCACCAAGTTCATTTTAATAGATATACTCATGCACAGATTCATGCCACAGTATCAAATAATCACAGAACAACACTTATCAATCAATGCAATGCTGTTATCACAAAAGTCAGAAATAATCAAACCAACCTACCTCCTCATAACAGCTACTGATATCACAATGAGTTTTGCCTTTAAGCAAAACCAGGATACCATCAATAATCTCAACAAACAATGGGCACCACTCAAAGCTACACAAAACAACAAAGAACAACAGCCCAAAATCAACATTGAATTGCCAGCTAGAAACTACATTTGTGTAGAGAAACTCCTATCAGACATCTCACAAGCAGCAGACTTCAATTGTAAAAAAGACTTTCAAAATGAACTCTTCACAGATAAACAGATATCTGAAATAACAATCACCTCTGCAATATGGCTCCTAGCTATCTTTCCAACTGACAATCACAATTTGGAAATACCTGTCATTAGAGCTAAGTAAATCACCATTATGAAACTATTATGCCACAAAATCATCATTGCTCCAATATCAAGAAAAGCTAAAAGATTGATTCTACAACCTACTCACCTCACCACAATACCACTAAAACAGCATCAACAGATTTGCCAAACCTACAAAAAAGTACCTCATATGAGTAATCAATAAAGAAAGCCCTTTGGGACACACATCTGCCATCATACTGCAAAACCAACTCAGCATACATGAAAGCTACCTAAATTTTCTCCACCCCCACACTTGTAAATATATGTGGGGAGCTACTGCCAAATCTCATGTTTCTAAATCCATGGACACTCATTCCCAACTTAGAAGTACTAAGCAAAATTGATCACAAATCAGTCAATTACCCAGTCACCTTCAGCACAGCTAAAATCACAGAAACCACCAGAAACTGGCACCAACTCGAAAATCAAATTGCAACAGCAAATGAGTTCTGCATAGGACCACACATCATAGGGATACCAATAATTACCCCATATTCCAAAGACAAGTCAATCAAACCAATCAAACACAATATACCATCATACAAGATCTACTACAACACTGCTCAAGACATTATCAATTTCAAGAAAACTAAACTATTTAAAGGCATTGCTAGTCAATTACATGACCACAACCAAGGATACTGATTACAAAAAGGGTTGAAATCATCACCATGATCCACACTGAAATCAACAATCCTGACCAGATGACTGAAGAATTAATCCTAAGCAACATAAATTTTCTCTACAAAAATACTAACTTGCATCAGTCACTTATGTCTATGTTCTAATTCTTCCTCCCAGATGCAAGGTTGGATACAATGACAGCACACACATCTGATGTCAATGCTAAGATGACATAATGATAGCCCAAAAAGGAAAAAACCAATCATTCTATGAGATTTTCCAATGAAGGATCCATCATTATTCTGTGGTTAAAAACCTAAAATACATTTGTTACCACAAATCCAAAACAACAGAACTTGAAANAATTTTCTCCACCCCCACACTTGTAAATATATGTGGGGAGCTACTGCCAAATCTCATGTTTCTAAATCCATGGACACTCATTCCCAACTTAGAAGTACTAAGCAAAATTGATCACAAATCAGTCAATTACCCAGTCACCTTCAGCACAGCTAAAATCACAGAAACCACCAGAAACTGGCACCAACTCGAAAATCAAATTGCAACAGCAAATGAGTTCTGCATAGGACCACACATCATAGGGATACCAATAATTACCCCATATTCCAAAGACAAGTCAATCAAACCAATCAAACACAATATACCATCATACAAGCTCTACTACAACACTGCTCAAGACATTATCAATTTCAAGAAAACTAAACTATTTAAAGGCATTGCTAGTCAATTACATGACCACAACCAAGGATACTGATTATTAGTTTATATGAAAAACTCCCCAGAAGAAGTCTACAAAAAGGGAATCCCAGTGTGACAGCAAATCATCAACTTAAAGAGTAAAATCAAAAAAATGAGATTAAAATCACTTACATTGTTCACTGGTAGTAACAATATCATCTGGGCCAACTTATTCCAGGAGGATCTACATTATTACAATGTATCAAACAGGGTTGAAATCATCACCATGATCCACACTGAAATCAACAATCCTGACCAGATGACTGAAGAATTAATCCTAAGCAACATAAATTTTCTCTTCAAAAATACTAACTTGCATCAGTCACTTATGTCTATGTTCTAATTCTTCCTCCCAGATGCAAGGTTGGATACAATGACAGCACACACATCTGATGTCAATGCTAAGATGACATAATGATAGCCCAAAAAGGAAAAAACCAATCATTCTATGAGATTTTCCAATGAAGGATCCATCATTATTCTGTGGTTAAAAACCTAAAATACATTTGTTACCACAAATCCAAAACAACAGAACTTGAAACTCTTGCATAACTAAGGAAACAAGAAGGCATTGCAGACATCAGAATGATAAAACTCTTCAAAAATCCTGCATTCTTTGAATTGATGATCAAGAGTTCTATGTAATTTAAAAGACATTCTCAAAAGGCACACTTTGCTCTGCCTTTTGAGCCTTTTCCCCATTGAGAAAATTTTGATTTATTGAATTGAAAAAACTATATACTTTCATTTCAGTTTTGTACTGCAGCATGTATTACAATCAATTATATATCTCTTTAGCTTCACAGCTAAAATAACAACATTAGTTGCTTTCTTAATTATATTATGAAAAAAGTTTCAAAAAGTATTGAATGTATCATCATTTTCACAACTGCTCACTTTAGTAGTTTGAAAAAACAATTTTTAATTTCTTTTCTAAATATGAATGATCCTAACTCTCCATGCCAAGCAATCTTAAGGAATTTATATCAAACCAAATTTTTGGCACAAAAAATTTTACATAAGGACAGAGGTCACTATATATTGGCTGAATTTTATATGAATATTATAGACTTATAAAGATAGCTCTGACTGAAAAAAATATGGCCCTTACAGATTTTCAAGTCACTATGAAAAACTTCAAAAACTGATTCTATGTGTGCTAGTAATTGCATTTATAGATAATTTATGTAGAATTTTCAGGAAACTTCTAAAGTATTTGCATTAAACTAATTTTGAAATGGTATGAAATTTATAAAAAAGATATTAAGAAATATTATATATTTTTACAATAGATTTTGATAATTTATTTCAAAATAAATATTTCATAGCCTGCACATTCAACTTTTGGGTTGAATACAACTGCATAATATTTGAATGTGGAAAAAAAAGAAAAATATTAATATTGTATTTAAGCAAACAGGCAATAACTAACCTGTTTCAATAATTGCTAAAACAATATTGAAATGGCAATTTGGAAATCTATCTGATGAAATTGCTGTTTTCTTCAAAAATTCATTCACTATTAATCATATTTCATCAAAATGCAAAGCAAGGTTTAATCAAATTGAAAATCTAATGCTGCCAATAGATTCAGAAGGTCTTAAAATAAGTATAAACTGCAGTTTTAAAACAAAAATCAACTTATGAAGCCCTTATAAAAATGAATTTCTTTACACCAACTTCCATAGACTGTCACATTAAGTAAAAATTAAAATCAATAGCTCACAAATCAGCTTAGCAAGTGAAAAAGCACATTTATAACGAATTTTGAACCTCTACAATCCAAATATGAATTCATTATTTCAATTAAAACAATATTGAAATAGAGATTTATAAATCTATCTAACAAAATTACTGTTTTTTGAATTTCAAACAATATTCATATTATTTCATTAAATTGCATTGATCAAATAAAAAATCTAACAGTGCAAATAGATTCAGAAGCTTAAGAATTAATTTCTCATTAATACCAAAGAAATGCTTATTTCATCTGATTTATCAAATAAGAACTAGCAAACATAAGAAATATTTAATGATATCATATTCAACTATTTTTGAGGTGCACAGTATGTTATAATTTAATTGTTTTTTTAGATTGAGTTATTGTATTTGTAGTGTAGGGGTTATTGACTATTTTTGTTCAATGGACTGATTGCTGTTGACAAATATGATTGAGTGATTGAAATTATGCACATTAAAATTAATCAATTTATGTTTTACTCTTAAATTATTGCATATTCTTTGTATCAAAAATCATATGCAAATTTTTACATAAGCAATTTTAAGGATTTTTTTGATGGAAAAATCAATCTGATGCAGTATAATGTAGGTTCAACTCCTGCTGTAGCATAATCCAAAGATTAATGCTGCAAAAAAGAAGAAGCAAGAGATTAGTTCATCAAAGAAGTTTAACATAGAATTATGATTAAATTAATTGTAAATCAAAATCAATTTAAGTTTAATTTAGCATTATTAATTTGGTAAATGCAACTAATGTAGCATAATCCAAAGCATAATGCTTCTAAGAAGAGAAGAGCAGATGATTAGTCAGTTAGCAGAATTAACATCAAATTATTATTTATTGATTATGAATTAAAAACAATTTAAATTTAATTATCATCATTATGTTTGTAAAATGCAACCAAGAAACAATATTTCCAATTAGTACTTGTCAATGAACAATTTGCCAAAACAAAGGGGGCAATAATGTTTCCATTATTTTTAGCCATTTTGGCAGACAATAAATTCAAATTTCAAATGCCAGGTACTTTTTGAATTTAAAACTATAAATAGAGTGGAAATCAATTTGGAAAACTGTTGAATTAAAATCTTCAGAAATCTTATTTGGTTAATACTAATCAATGTCAAGCTAAATGCTAGATGCATTAGTAGTGGCTTGGGCACACATTGGGAGCAATTTGAGGGTCCTTGATCCAAGCCATGAATCTGCATTTGTATTAGGGGTACAACTAGTAGTTTTTCTCCATTTAGCTTACTATTGATTCATTCATTTACATGTATTAAATAATAAACTTCAGAGATAAGGCTAGTTAGCTGATTGTAGGTTATATCTATATTAGATTATCTTGACTATGTAGGTGACCTATAAATAGGCTGATAAATAAACTGAGCATGTATTCTTATCTAAATGTAAGTTATGAAGCTGCAAGTAATTATCTATTTTATTATCTATATTAATCAAGTCCAATAGTTTTCAGTAATGGCCAAAGTGGTATTTATTAAGCAGCTAGTGACATTGCCAGGTTGTGAAGTACAATTTACACATTACAAATTGAGTTTAAGTCAGTTACATCCTGCCTTGATGGTTGCACTGAGTTAGGATAGGGAACACATAAGTTACTTCAGGGAGCTGAGACTTGGAACTACTTGATCAACAACAAAGGCATATGAGTGTGGAGTGATTTGGAGATTGGAGTCAGCCAGAGGCCACAGTGGAAGACAAGTGAATCATGGAAGAAAGCGGTGACAATGTCATATTTAAATAGTATCAGATTAGTTGGGGTTAATACAAATTAATACCATTGTATCTTATGTTGAAGCAAACAAAGATCAGTACATCCCTACCCACATTTAATAAGAAGTAATATTTAAAAGAATAAATAAATCTATGTTAAAGCCTGGTAGCAGATGTTACACTAAGAGATAACATTACCAAATAGTACTTGTTGATAATAATTTGGCAAAATGAAGGGGGCAATATCACTTCTACTATTTTTAGCCATTTTGGCAGATGATAATTTGAAATTCAAATCAAAAGGCACTTTTTGAATTGAAACTATGAATAGAGCAAAATCATTTTAGAAACTGTTGAAGTAAATTCTTTGAAAACCTTCTCTTTAGATTTATATTGGTTTGCTTATTATTACACAATGTCAAGCTAAATAGTAAATGCTTAGTAGTGGCAAGGACACATATCAGGAGCAATTTGAGGGTCCTTGATCCAAACCATGAACCTGCATTTAGGTTAGGGGTGTGATTAGGAGTTTTTCTCCATTTAGCTGACTATAGATTCTCTCAACAACATGTACAAAATAACAAACTTCAGAGATAAGGCTAGTTAGTAGATCATAGGATATTATATCTTATATTAAATAGACTATGTAAGAGACCTATAAATAGACTTATAACAATACCAAGAATGTATTACTAACTAAATGTAGGTTAGAAAGCTGCATGTAATTATCTATTTAATTATTTATCTTATTTAAAGCCAAAAGCCATTATTTTTCAGTAATGGCTAAACAGATATTTATTAAGCAGCTAGTGACATTGCCAGGTTGTAAGTGCAAATTACAGAAATGGATAACCACTTAGAAAGTCATAGCAAAAATTTCCAGAATGACATCAAGATACTAACAAACCAATTTAACAAACATTTTTGGGAACAAAATGAAAAATGGGAGAAAATATGGTGACAGTTAGAAAAATAAAATAGACAGCTAATCCAAGACAATGATATTAAAGCCCAAGAACTAGAACAGCTCAAAGACAAACTCAGACTAATGGATCTGAGCAGAGATGAAAATTGCAAAACACAAGCATTAGAGTTAGAAGAACTTAGACATAAACTCAAAGTGATGCAGAGGGACAAAGAGGAAAACCAAAGGGAAATACAGATACACAAAGTAACATTCAAACAAATAAGAGAAAGGAACTTGCAAGCATTACCAGTCAACTTTAAAAAACAGCTAAAGGACTTTGACAAAGAAGGTGACAAATGTGAAAAGAAAAGAATCATTGATGAAATCACAAAAGCACTAACTGACCAATTTATGATAAATGAGAGTTTAAACACACAGAAGAAGCTGACCTTAGAGATTTCCATTCTACTGAAGAACAACAA
>CABFPE010000186.1:943583-954800 GCA_900660155.1 Hofstenia miamia
AAAAATGTATATAATGTATAAGAAGAACTTCATATTTTTAGCTTTGTTGCTTTTCATTGTTATTGTATTAGTATGATTGTGGATACTATGCTATATCATAAAATTCGTATTTGGAAAAAAAACTTGAAGTTTTAGACTTCTCATTACAAATTGGTTATTACTCTTGTAATTTATAACGCAATATTCAATAGTTATTCCAATTGATTTAAAGAAGTTCATTGATTTTAAACACAGTTGAACTTTTTTGAATATATTGGGTCATTGGTCTTTGATAGTATTAATTATTGCTTATGTATGTGCTAAGGATACCCGCCCTGCCTGAAAATTCAAACTTACTTTGGTCCTGAAACTTCCCGAAAATCCTAGTTGTTTGTGCCTGTGTATTGTCATGTCCAAATTCATTCCTTATTTGAATTGTTTACCTATATATATAGTGCACTCGTAGCTTCATATATATTTGAAGGTGGCTGCATCATCCATTGGCAATTATTAGTACTGAAGTGTCAATTCGAAACAATCCTTTTTTGCAAATTCTGACGAAATATATTTTCCAATCAGCTTCTAATTTTGAACTAAAAACTATGTACGCACGTGCTATGTAAATAAACAAAAAGTTTGACATTTTTTATTCATTACGATTCCAAAAGTTGAAATTTCGCCGAAAGGAAATGTAGGAAATTTAGAAATATATTTTATATTTTGCGATATTTGTGTCATTTAGCACCATTCACTATGCAGACACGTTTCTTAAAGTAAGCTCATTAAAATCATAGGGATTATAAAAGTTTTGTCTGCCATAAGAAGATGATTATCAGCATGATTTGGTAGCTATGTTCATTTAGATGTTTCCAAACATTTCTTTTTCAAGACATTTTTCTCCAAAACTAAATTTCGATATTTTTTGAAATTTGAACTTTGATTAAGAGGTCCCCATAAATGCAAAAATTGGTTTTTAAAATTGGCGGATTTCTCATTGATTGCTACGTCACCCATCTCTACAATTTTAATTTTTACTATGTTTTAATAGTCAATTTTGTTGTATTTATTTTATTTATTATACCTTATCATGCAAATTATAACGTTCTCAAAAATTGAAAATTGTCTTAGACATTACCAATTGTGTCATTGACATCAACTGAACCAAAATGATTATTATGGTATTGCATAACATGTGAAATACTTGTTGTAATTGCTTGTCTTGGTTTTTGATTTGAAATACCTTTTACATTTATTATGCGATTGCATAGAGTAAACAAATGGTCTCCTTAAAAAACTGATGTCTTTCTTCGTAGTGTCCCAAAATATATTTTTATAATTTTCTGAACAAGAAAACAAGGCTGAATACGTTGTCTATTTATATGCATTATGCAATTGAAGATATTGTTTAGGTAGCTTTCGACCTAATGATATTAAAATTCTTTGGTCCTAAAAGTCTTTTCTATATAATGCTTGGTACTTTACTTGGTATTGGAATCCATCCAATGACTGGACACTTCATATCTGAGCATTACACTTTCTTCACAGGCCAGCAAACAACTTCTTACTATGGGCCCCTCAATTACATTGCGTGGAATGTGGGATACCACAACGAACACCATGACTTCCCCTGGGTTTCATATCGTAATCTTCCCAAGGTATGTTTTTTCATAGATAGTAATTTAATATCTGCATTATTTGATCATAATGTGAAATGCAATTCCTTCATCTGGTGTATATAGTGTATTTAATAAGTCTTCTAAATCAATTCAAGTAAAAAAAATTTAAAATATATACTTATATTAAAAATGGAAGTTTATTGGGGTGTTTATATTGAAATTCACATTTCGTTATATATATGATCGTATTTTACTAATGATTTCATGCATTGCTATGAATATTTGGATAGTTGTATTTTCACAAATGGTTTACTTATTTACTCATGTCTTCGTATATAATTACTTCAAAAATACATTTTTAATTGAAATTTTGATTGAATGTATATACATATATTGGCTGTTTTGCAATTTTACGCACATATATTTTTGGCCATTTATAAAACCTGGCCGTTTGTAATTGTTCTTTCACATTTATTGGCTATTTGTAATTTTTTACATATATATTAGCCTTTTCCAATAAATTATTTTTGGTAAATACTTTATATTGGAATTTATAGGTTACAGTATATCTTTGATTGTCCGGACCCATATTCTCCGGTATTCGATTATCTGGACTGTCGAAATGATAAAGTTGTATAGAAGAATAAATGGAATCAACCGATTTTGAATTTGTGTTGTATGTTACGATTTTGATACGTTGTCGCCCCAATTTTACCCTTCCTCTAGTCCGTAAGTTTTTCGGGGAAAATATGCTTCCTGCTGGACCTAATCCTCTCCACTGGGTGCGAAAGTCTTAATTTGGGTTGCTCACATTCGATTTTCCGGACAAATGCTCGATTTCTCTCTCCCAACGAGTCCGGATAATCAAAGATGCACTGTATTTCGTGTTGAAACTAGTCTCATGAATCCATGATAGTATTCAAACCAAAATTTACTTGAAAACAGAAAACAAAATGAACAAAAAGTAATGAATAAAAAGGGAATGACATCACACTACTACTGTATTAATTATTTTTCATTTCATTTTGATTTTGAGGGAATAGAAGTGTATGAGCAAGAAAGAGTATTGAGTTCATTGCTGAAGAAATCCAAAGAGTCACTAATTTCTTTTTTTTGCTGCATGAGTAATGAAATTACAATTAGCCGTAAGTTCTGAATGTCCAGTTTAGTTTAATTACATTTTTCTCGGTTTTGGTGAGAATGGCATAGTTTTTGAAATACATGTATCCCATATTTTTTGAATTACAGGGGGTGATATTTTTCGTATACTCAATGTTTTCATTTGAAAATGTTGCAAGTTCATATTATGCTTTACTTCGTTTCTTGATGAAAATTTAGCTTTTATTTATACTTATTTTTACTGATCTGTCAAGGGAAATTTCCAAAAATGCGTACATAGCGGTATTCGGGTTCAAAATCCCATAGTACAGAGCGGTAAAGCCTTTTTCCCATTTTTTTATTTTGGTCCAGTACTTCTGAAATACTTAGTCGATCTTAATGATATTTAGGGGGAAGATGGGGACCAATGAGTTGTATCTCCATGCAAAATTTCAAGCAGTTAACTAGAAAACCCAGTACAGCCTGAACGAAAATCCGCGTACAAATCCGTAGAAATAATTTATTGAAGAAATTCACTCAATAATTAAATTGCAGAAATACCTATTGTTTATGTCCTTTGAATTGGAAAATTTTGCTTCTTGGACTTTATTTTGAACACTGTTTATGTGAGAAAATGATTATTTTTCAAGTAAACAGATTTTAGCATTTGCAAATTGATCTATTTTTCTTTCAGTCGTTTTGTGAATGAACGGTTGTGTGATAACAATTCAATATATTGTCAAAGCATTCCAATTGGATTTCTAATATTTCTATGAGTAATCAAATACAGTGATTATTCTTATAGTTTCAGAAAAGCACTTTTTCTTGGTTTTAATGTGAGATGTATCCGCTGGGGTAGAGGCCGTCGCAGGCACGGACAAAAGTGTGCGGGCCCGGGCAGACGGGCTTTGATTGAATATTTGTTGTTGTTATTCGAGGATCTTCATTGATTGGTTTGATGTACATTAGGTTTATTCTATATATCTATGTACAGTATATATATTTCGTGTAACACTATTTTTCATGTAGATTTAATTTTCAACAGTACATAAAATATTACACATAAAATTCATTGTCTTCCTCAATTTTAATAAATTCCATTTCTCAGTCATCTGATATTTCATTAACCTTTAGGCTACCAAGGGTGGTTCTGAGAGCCACCCTGTGCTGTTTTCGTGAGTATTACTCAGTTTGTTTCAATCAGTGACAAATCCTTTCATGACAATTTTCTTAGATATATTAGCAAACGATTTAAACGATTTGTGATGATCTAGCGACCATTGTTCATTAATTGTTCATTGACCATTGAATCAGCGCAGTTCTTTTGGGTTCTACCCATTTACAGAGGTGTACGACGTGGCTTGCAAAGATTGCATTGTCAGTTACTGTCATTCTCAATCATGCGACCGCAACAAGAGGCTGCTCGACTGGCTCAAGCTGCACTATTCGGAGCAACAGAATCGGACTCAGAGTAGATGCCGATTCAGACCAGGAAGATAACGTGGAGCACATTGTATATGTTCACGATGATTCGGCATCGAGTGAGGATAATACGAGTGATGAAGATGCCCCAGTGCCACGACGACGCGTTGGTGGAGGAAGAGGGCAAGGATTACTTGTTTCGTCTCAACAACCAGCTGTGCGCGGTCGTGGACGAGGTTTTGTACCTCAACAGGCACAAGCAAATCCCTACAATGATAAGAATGGTTACTTGTGGTCACCTGAACCACCTCAGCAGAGAGGTCGACGCTATGCAGCAAATGTTGTTCAGGTTGGTGGAGGGAAACCCGAACCAGGTGCAGTGAAGAACACCATTTTGGAAACCTGGTCACTTTTCTTCCCGGACACTATGCTCATGCAAATTGTTCATTTTTCTCAGATGAAAGCAAATGCTCCGGGTATTGAAGTTCAGTTGACTGTTGTCCAGCTAAAAGCTTACTTTGGAATTCTGTACTTCAGAGGGGTTCCTTATGTTTGGTATTAAACATGAAATTCACTGGAAAACTTGTTTTTTTAGGCTCTAAAAGCCACCCTTGGTAGCCTAAGGACTATTAAATACGTTGGTAGCTTAAGGGTTAACGATGATATAGTACGTATGTACATTATATTGTAAGAAGCTTAAGTTGCTAACTTGAGAAGACAAATTAATCTAATTCACGTATTTTTGAATTTCATACATGCAGTGGGTTGTAGCTTCAATTTAATTATTTTAATACTGTTTGGTGTGCTTAAAAATACCCTACAATATGCGTCATCAAACAATGCACCGAAATTTCGAAAATATGCTTTAAGATATGCATAAAAATAAAAACTACATTAAAGGGAACAGATATTCAATTACGAAGGTATACACTGTTATACCAATAGACACATAAATGTTGCTTCAAGCAATCAACAGTCATGAACATTCGTCGTGGTGCTTGAATTTTAACCCACCTCGACTCTAGCCACATTTCTGTATATAGGAGCAATTAAATCATTACGATCAATTGAATAGATTTTATCTTTTTATAACTTGTATAAACATTCTCACGGATCGAAATCGAGATTTCCTGTGAGGCATTCAGCTCTTCTTTCCACTTGACCTCCTGTATTAGTTCTATGACATTATCGAGCATCTTAACCTGACTGTAAAGAAATACCCGCCCTTGCTGTTGCGTTATAGCTTCAGGACAAACCTGAAATATGCCGTAATAAAACAATTCCTACATTAAATTGTCGTCCAGCAAGTAAATATGTTTTAAAATTCCCAATATTTTTTAGTTTTCGTGGTGTTCCTGGAACAGATAAGATTCAGTGAAATATTTGCATCTGTGACATTCTCGTGTGAAACATGATAGAATATGCGAGCTATCATATAATATACGTTAATGAAAACTGTGTCCAAATATGCGCAAAAATCTTCTTTATGCCTTAAACAAATATATAAGTCCTAGCCCTGTTTACGGTTATGACGGTTGAAGCACGCTTTCTTAATGATTGACAAAACTTTTTTATAATCTTCGCAAAACGGAACTTTGTTATGATTTTATAGTTGTAGAATTAAACTTCCCAATGATTTCAACTAAAAACTTAATTTTTTTATTGATGGCTATGACAGTTTAAGTATGTTTCTAACAGCACAGTTGGAGGTTTTCTGGTTGCATAAAGCATATTTAGTTAAATAACATTTAGCTACGGACATAACGGTCTTAGCATACGGGCACGGACAAACCACCCGCCGTATTTTCATGGGTACGGGCTATGGGGGAGGTTCGGGCACGGGCCCTACCCTAGTGTATCCGCACAGTACTGTAGCATCTTGATAAATTGAGAACTTTGACTTGATGTAAGTATGGATATCGATTGATTAGTTTTGTGAACAGCACGTTGGCTTAATCGATGTAAACGCCGGAAGTACATTCTAACGTGCATCCTTTTATATTCATTGTATGCAATTTGAAGAGTGCCTCAATTTTGATAGTTTTTTAAGAACATGAAATTTCGAAAGTTCATGAAAACTTTTAGATTTGAAGTATAAGACCTATAACAATCGGTGACTGTGATGTTGGCAGACAGAGACCATTTTGATTACTGATTTAGTCAGTTTAAGTTTTTATATCTGAATGCACTAATTTAACAGTTGTATAATGCATTTTTGGAATTTTTTTGTTCCGAAATTGATATCGCGACATGCACTATGCTGAACGAAAGTGTGAGTAGAATAAACACAAAACTCGACCTTCGTTCTTTTGCTATTGTTTGGCCAATTAAAATTCTTTGAACTTGTCATCTAATACATTTGAACAGAGTCCAATTAAACGTTTTCTAAAATTTTGTTATTTAGCAATGAGAAAAAATTATTTATATTTAACATACTTTTATAATTTGGAAATTCGATTTTCATTATCTACACACTTATTAATTCCTGATATTTGATAAAGCCTGTACTTTTGTCATTATGTTAAGCAGAGAAATTTAAAACTATTCAACAACAGCTTTTTGAATGTTTCATCCTTGATATCAAATAATATTCAAACCATTGTCCAGACGATGTGGACTAAGTGGTCGCAAGAACTGTGCCTAGTTTCAGTAAAACTGGCTGAACTATTATGTTGCAGCAAACCAAATGCAGTGGATGTCTGCTATTTTTGTGTACAGCGTCTCCGCAATTGTTGTAACTGTACAACGTGCTTATTTAATTTCAAAATATGTCACAGCTGTTGAAGCTTCCTTTAGTTTTCTTTTAATATTTAATGTATTTTATCTATGTATTTCTCGAAGGCAATATAAAAATATTTCGTTATTTGTCCGTCAACTGTAGAAGTACGCGGGGTGTAAAGGTCATAATTATTTATTGAAAATATGTCCAGCAACCTATCAATAATGGCATTAATTGGTTTTCATCTCTTTTATATTTAGCTTAAAAAGCTTGCTCCTGAATTTTATGACATGCCATCCCATTCAAGTTGGCTGAAGGTTTTGTTAGACTTCGTGTGGAATAAACAGTATGGTACGTACAGCAGAATTAAAACCAACTTCAATGCTCAGAAAATTCAGCAGATGAGCAAAAGTGATGACATCTTACCTTCGAGTAAAATGGATTAAAATCCATTGATTCAATTGTATATTTTGTAAAAAAGAGGCTAATGATCTTTGTAACTTTTGAAAGATATGACTTACTATGATTACTTTCTACCATTTCAAAATTCAGTTTTAAATTCATGTATTACGACATTCAGTTGGCAAAAGCCAACCAAGTATATCACAACATTTTCATCAATTTTACTCATAGTCATTTAGAAAATGTTAGGAGACTTAAAAATAGCTCTCAAAATGAATTTTAAAAGTTATCTGAGGCAATGATTTGTTAACTAGAAAGCACCATTATTTAAAGTTTCAATGTCTTGTTTTATCCAATTTAATGAAATAGTATTACGCAATTCCAAAATTTAATCATTAGCATACACTGAAAAAACAGGTAGTTAGTCCTTTCTAAAACGGTTTTCTATGCTTTAGCATAATTATCAATACAATATATTTTTAGTTCAAAATGAATCACTCAAGTAGTGTTCTATTAAATTTTTACAATTAGAATGTGCATCAAGGTAGTCTCATTTCACGAAAACATCAACCAGATTGCCATTTTTCAAAACATTGGCAACTGATGAAATGTTAGGACGAGATCATAATTGAATTTATTTAACTTAAGATTCAAATAAAATTAGACCAAACTATTTCAGATGCAAGTTTCAGTGAATTTCGAAATATTGATTGAAAGTAATAGTTTGCACATTTATACTGAATGTCTGTTCCATTATTAATGTATACAAGTTTGATTTTTTCTTGGAATTGTCTTTAAAATTGGTTGGGTGTAATTGAAATGGCGCACTGGGTTTGCAGTCAAAAGAGTACCTTCTCAACATGTCACATTATCATAGAAATCGAAAAGTTTATTTCATGATGAAATAAATTCCAATTGAAACTCATTTTTGTCTTTGATAAAGTTAGTTGATGTCAGTCATCATGCACGCTAGAAATTGACCCATATCTATTATTTATTGCAACAGTAAACCGTAAGGCATGGAGCATAAAATGCGATATTCATAAGATAAGATAAGATATTCTTTATTCAGATAATATTTTCAATTACAAAACTGGTTATTATCTGAATAGCGTCAAGAATGATAACAAATAACTATATTTACAAAAAAAAATAGGACTACAAAATCTGTTCTGTTCAGGCTATGGAAATTAATTGCGCGTTATTGTATAATCTTTATTGTAAAATTTGAATCCTAACCATGATTTACCCAAAATGAATTTTTCCTTCAACATAAATGCTTTTAATTTTCTTTTAAACGTAATTGCACTCTTAATCATTTTAATTTCACTTGGTAATCGATTCCAATTGCGAATTGCAACATTAATAAAAGACTGTTGCTTGATTTTTTTACGAAATTTAATGCTAGTATAATGATTAGTTCTTATATTGCGCTTATGAAAAAAGTTTGGAAATGATATTGAATTATAAGGAGGTAATTGATTTGTTATTTTAAAAAACTTTATCAAAATATTAAAAATAAAGAGTTGATTTGGAAACAGCAAAGATGACAAAATGTAATTTCTTGTTTTGGAGCAGTTTTTCTGACAAACATTCAATGCCCATTTTAATTGTATTGTAAGTTTTTTTACTAATGATTCATTTAAGCTTGAAAAAAGTGTATTTGCATAATTAAGATGACTCATTACTAGAGCATGAAATAATTGAATCATAATGGCAGAGGGTAAATGTTCAGCTACGTGTGATAATGTTTTAATACTCATTGCCATGCGTTTTAAAATTTCTTTTACTTGCTGCTTGTATGTTAATTTTGAGTCAATAGTTATACCAAGATATTTGAAGGATTCTTTAGGGGAGATTGAGGCGTTATTAAAAGTAAGTGAAGAATTGGGTAGGAATACACTTTTCCCCTGAGGATTCAAGATGCAAAATTCAGTTTTTTCACTGTTGTTGTTTAATTTGTGCATGTTGAAATATTTACTCAATTTTTCACAATTTTGTTCTACATCATTTATTGCTTGATTTAAGGATGTATTTCCACTAAAAATGCATGTATCATCGGCGTATTGAATCAATTGACAATTCGTATGTTGCTGCATGTCGTTTACATATATGTTAAAAAGTAGCGGTCCAAGAATGGTACCTTGCGGTACTCCGTTTTTTATAGATAGCCAATTAGAGAAAGTATTATTTAATTTGACGCACTGAATTCTATTAGTTAGATAACTTGATATTAATTTAACGCTACTTTCAGAAAATCTTAGCTTTTCTAATTTCTTATATAAGATATCGTGATTAATAGAGTCAAAAGCTTTTGAAAGATCAAGGCAGGCCACTGCAACAAATTTGTCAGAGTCAAGAGATGATCGCCAATTTTCGGTAGCATACAAAAGAGCATCATCAGTTGAAAAATTCTTGCGGAAACCAAATTGTGTTTTTGACATTAATTGGTGTTTTGAAAGGTGGTCACTAATTTGATTATGTAAGAGACGTTCGAAAATTTTACTTATTGGCGAAGTAATTGAGATCGGCCTATAATTAATAGCTAAAGTTGCATCTTTCTTTTTGAAAACCGGAGTAATATATGCTTGTTTCAAACGATTTGGAAAATTGTTCTGTTTTAAGGATTCATTGAAGATGAAATTTAAAGGCTCAGCAATTATAGAGGCAGTTACTTTTAATATCCAGGAAGGAATTTTAGATGGACCACTAGATTTATTGGGTTTTAGTTTATTAATTGCTTTAATCATTTCGTATGTAGTAGAAAAACGAAAAATGAATTCGGGTATTTTATTATTAATATTTGGTGATTGATATTTGATATAGGGTCCTTTAAATTTTCCCAAGTTAACAAATGTTTCGTTTAGTACATTAGTAATGTCAAAATCATTTGTAAATGAGTTCCCATCCGAGTCTCTAATCTCCTCAATGATTGTAGATTTAGATTTTGCAGTGTTAGCAATCTCATGAATGAGTTTCCATTTGGACTTTTGGTTTGGTAAAATTTTGAATTCATTTTTAATATATTTATTGAAAGATTTACGATTTTCAATATTTGATAAGGTATGGGACAAATTCCCAATGTCTGATGGTACGTACTTGACACAATCAGATATACAGGTAGACCAATGCCAGATCCGTTGTTACGGACTCACATTCGCATAAGGATATAATGCATATTAACTTAAGCTTTATTAACATCCATATACTACAGTATATACAACAAAAACATTTAAGTTCTCACGTACATATACATGTATTAAGTTGACAAACTCATTAAGAACGTAAATAATGCAACTTTCTTCATATGAGCTTAGTTATGACAGTAAATGTTTGTTTCTTGGTTACGTTTATAAATTACATAAAACTTAATAAATATTTTTTACTTATTGTTCTTGAGTTGCACATTTTATTCTATAATTAGTCAGATAATTGATATTTTGTCGTGTAATCATGTGTTTCAACTTCTAAAATATTGTAAAAAAAATTTCACTTCTTGTACTGTAATCCAATTTGTTCCATAGTGATATTGAATAATTTAGGAATCCGTTCTTCATTACTTTTCTATTATACTTAGTTTTACCAAATGTAATTGTTCTTTGATTTAAATGATTAGAAATGTTCAATTTTCTTTTCCAAAATATCGATACACATTTAATATTTTGAAGAGCTTCTAATGATCTTAGATGATATTTACACGTTATTTCTTTTTTTGTTGCTAATTAGGTTTATTCCCCATTTAAATACTTTCTCTAATTTCGATTTTGCCTTTTTATTTAAGTTCGTTAATAAACAGGATGAGTACAAGAAATGGGATAAAACAAGCGATTGAAAGAGTATTACCCTCCATTCTATTTGTATAAACTTTGCAATTTTTTGAATTGATCTTATACCATACGCTATTTTCTTTATGATGTTGTTTGCCTCGTCTTCAAAATTCAATTTATTATCATTTACTACTCCCAAATATTTCATTTTTGG
>CABFPE010000186.1:957824-974498 GCA_900660155.1 Hofstenia miamia
ATCAAAGATATACTGTAACCTATAAATTCCAATATAAAGTATTTACCAAAAATAATTTATTGGAAAAGGCTAATATATATGTAAAAAATTACAAATAGCCAATAAATGTGAAAGAACAATTACAAACGGCCAGGTTTTATAAATGGCCAAAAATATATGTGCGTAAAATTGCAAAACAGCCAATATATGTATATACATTCAATCAAAATTTCAATTAAAAATGTATTTTTGAAGTAATTATATACGAAGACATGAGTAAATAAGTAAACCATTTGTGAAAATACAACTATCCAAATATTCATAGCAATGCATGAAATCATTAGTAAAATACGATCATATATATAACGAAATGTGAATTTCAATATAAACACCCCAATAAACTTCCATTTTTAATATAAGTATATATTTTAAATTTTTTTTACTTGAATTGATTTAGAAGACTTATTAAATACACTATATACACCAGATGAAGGAATTGCATTTCACATTATGATCAAATAATGCAGATATTAAATTACTATCTATGAAAAAACATACCTTGGGAAGATTACGATATGAAACCCAGGGGAAGTCATGGTGTTCGTTGTGGTATCCCACATTCCACGCAATGTAATTGAGGGGCCCATAGTAAGAAGTTGTTTGCTGGCCTGTGAAGAAAGTGTAATGCTCAGATATGAAGTGTCCAGTCATTGGATGGATTCCAATACCAAGTAAAGTACCAAGCATTATATAGAAAAGACTTTTAGGACCAAAGAATTTTAATATCATTAGGTCGAAAGCTACCTAAACAATATCTTCAATTGCATAATGCATATAAATAGACAACGTATTCAGCCTTGTTTTCTTGTTCAGAAAANCTTTTTATTCATTACTTTTTGTTCATTTTGTTTTCTGTTTTCAAGTAAATTTTGGTTTGAATACTATCATGGATTCATGAGACTAGTTTCAACACGAAATACAGTGCATCTTTGATTATCCGGACTCGTTGGGAGAGAGAAATCGAGCATTTGTCCGGAAAATCGAATGTGAGCAACCCAAATTAAGACTTTCGCACCCAGTGGAGAGGATTAGGTCCAGCAGGAAGCATATTTTCCCCGAAAAACTTACGGACTAGAGGAAGGGTAAAATTGGGGCGACAACGTATCAAAATCGTAACATACAACACAAATTCAAAATCGGTTGATTCCATTTATTCTTCTATACAACTTTATCATTTCGACAGTCCAGATAATCGAATACCGGAGAATATGGGTCCGGACAATCAAAGATATACTGTAACCTATAAATTCCAATATAAAGTATTCACCAAAAAAAATTTATTAGAAAAGGCTAATATATATGTAAAAAATTACAAATAGCCAATAAATGTGAAAGAACAATTACAAACGGCCAGGTTTTATAAATGGCCAAAAATATATGTGCGTAAAATTGCAAAACAGCCAATATATGTATATACATTCAATCAAAATTTCAATTAAAAATGTATTTTTGAAGTAATTATATACGAAGACATGAGTAAATAAGTAAACCATTTGTGAAAATACAACTATCCAAATATTCATAGCAATGCATGAAATCATTAGTAAAATACGATCATATATATAACGAAATGTGAATTTCAATATAAACACCCCAATAAACTTCCATTTTTAATATAAGTATATATTTTAAATTTTTTTTACTTGAATTGATTTAGAAGACTTATTAAATACACTATATACACCAGATGAAGGAATTGCATTTCACATTATGATCAAATAATGCAGATATTAAATTACTATCTATGAAAAAACATACCTTGGGAAGATTACGATATGAAACCCAGGGGAAGTCATGGTGTTCGTTGTGGTATCCCACATTCCACGCAATGTAATTGAGGGGCCCATAGTAAGAAGTTGTTTGCTGGCCTGTGAAGAAAGTGTAATGCTCAGATATGAAGTGTCCAGTCATTGGATGGATTCCAATACCAAGTAAAGTACCAAGCATTATATAGAAAAGACTTTTAGGACCAAAGAATTTTAATATCATTAGGTCGAAAGCTACCTAAACAATATCTTCAATTGCATAATGCATATAAATAGACAACGTATTCAGCCTTGTTTTCTTGTTCAGAAAATTATAAAAATATATTTTGGGACACTACGAAGAAAGACATCAGTTTTTTAAGGAGACCATTTGTTTACTCTATGCAATCGCATANCCTAAACAATATCTTCAATTGCATAATGCATATAAATAACCAAGTATTCAGCCTTGCTTCCGTGTTCCGAAAATTATAAAAATATATTTTGGGACACTACGAAGAAAGACATCAGTTTTTTAAGGAGACCATTTGTTTACTCTATGCAATCGCATAATAAATGTAAAAGGTATTTCAAATCAAAAACCAAGACAAGCAATTACAACAAGTATTTCACATGTTATGCAATACCATAATAATCATTTTGGTTCAGTTGATGTCAATGACACAATTGGTAATGTCTAAGACAATTTTCAATTTTTGAGAACGTTATAATTTGCATGATAAGGTATAATAAATAAAATAAATACAACAAAATTGACTATTAAAACATAGTAAAAATTAAAATTGTAGAGATGGGTGACGTAGCAATCAATGAGAAATCCGCCAATTTTAAAAACCAATTTTTGCATTTATGGGGACCTCTTAATCAAAGTTCAAATTTCAAAAAATATCGAAATTTAGTTTTGGAGAAAAATGTCTTGAAAAAGAAATGTTTGGAAACATCTAAATGAACATAGCTACCAAATCATGCTGATAATCATCTTCTTATGGCAGACAAAACTTTTATAATCCCTATGATTTTAATGAGCTTACTTTAAGAAACGTGTCTGCATAGTGAATGGTGCTAAATGACACAAATATCGCAAAATATAAAATATATTTCTAAATTTCCTACATTTCCTTTCGGCGAAATTTCAACTTTTGGAATCGTAATGAATAAAAAATGTCAAACTTTTTGTTTATTTACATAGCACGTGCGTACATAGTTTTTAGTTCAAAATTAGAAGCTGATTGGAAAATATATTTCGTCAGAATTTGCAAAAAAGGATTGTTTCGAATTGACACTTCAGTACTAATAATTGCCAATGGATGATGCAGCCACCTTCAAATATATATGAAGCTACGAGTGCACTATATATATAGGTAAACAATTCAAATAAGGAATGAATTTGGACATGACAATACACAGGCACAAACAACTAGGATTTTCGGGAAGTTTCAGGACCAAAGTAAGTTTGAATTTTCAGGCAGGGCGGGTATCCTTAGCACATACATAAGCAATAATTAATACTATCAAAGACCAATGACCCAATATATTCAAAAAAGTTCAACTGTGTTTAAAATCAATGAACTTCTTTAAATCAATTGGAATAACTATTGAATATTGCGTTATAAATTACAAGAGTAATAACCAATTTGTAATGAGAAGTCTAAAACTTCAAGTTTTTTTTCCAAATACGAATTTTATGATATAGCATAGTATCCACAATCATACTAATACAATAACAATGAAAAGCAACAAAGCTAAAAATATGAAGTTCTTCTTATACATTATATACATTTTTTTATCAAAATAATGAATTTGAATCAACACATCATTAACTATTCAGTTCATTGATGAAGCAAACTTACTTGAAGTAAGAAACTACCAATTTCCCAAATTGTAATCGGTTTAGGATTTCCAAACAGAGGTCTTAAGGTGTAGAAGACTGGATTGAGCATAATCCATAAAAGCTTAGTTATTGTTCTATTGAATAATTTGCATTCAAATTCCGAAGGAATATCCGTATCATACACCTCATCACCCATGAATTTGTGATGATCCATGTGATACTTTTTAAAAGAAACTGATATTGGAAAACCAGTGGCCAAATTAATAAAGCAGCCAAACAAACGACCAAATGTTATGCTAAATTAATGTAATAAATGCATTAATCTTTAGAGAACTTCAAAAATGAATTTTTAGAGATAAATATTAAATCCTATTACATAAAATTATAAATATATCAACTAAGAGCATTAAGTTTACATTAATTAAATTAAAAATTTATGCGTATGAAACCATTGGAAATTCAATACAAGTGTCCCTTATATATAACGTGTACATGATTCAAGTACTACCACAAACCTGGAATAACCAAATACAGTGTTATGGGAATTCTCGTGCATTGCTAAGAACAAAGAATGATTAATTGTACCGCTAATTGCATAAGTGCAAAGAATGAGAAAAGGCCAAGTTGCATCTTTCAACATCCACGCCATAAACATTTGAAAACAAAACATGAGTGGGACTATAATCATCATACTACGATCGGCACCAAATAAGTCTTTGACTTCAGGATACTTGGCTAAATGGAAGTAAAGTTAATATTTTGAATGAGCCTAGAGTAAATTAATGGAGTTTTGGATTATGTTGCTATTAATTTACTGCTAGCATGCAATAATATTTACATTTTAAACAATATATGTTATCCGCTCATTTGATAAACACACTTATGACACCAATGATGCTCTCCTAAAATCTTTACTAATCCTATACATCTAACAAATTTCAAACCCTTAAAATTGTTAGATCTGTGCCAATTATATTCACTAAATGATTAAAGAAATACCAAAATGCTACAAACGATTTCACAAAGTGCGTGTGAAAATATTTGTTTCTTGAACTTTATTTACTATATAAAATTTCTAAAACATATTTGCATTCCATACTAAATATAAATTTCAATTAAAAAAATTTTTGTTGATAGAAAGCTATGTATGAAAAACAGGCCTGCACAACGGGCTGAAACCGTGCATTACAGTTATAAAGATATAATTGAGTGACATAACTTTGTCTTTGTAACAGCTATTTGGATATTAGTTGTTATTCATCGTGATCGGTTGTGCTTTTAATTGCTCTGATAATATTTTGAATTGCTTGCAAACACTTACTTGGCACGGTTGGAAAATATTTCGGCTTCTAATACAATGAATTTCAATGATTTAATAAAATTGAATGCAGTGGATGCTGAAAAGGCTGTAAAATAATGCAACAAGTCTGATCTTTTTGCATTGATCTTGAAGGCTCTTGAAGCCACTCGTACAAAACCTACTATTGATGCGTCCTTAGAAGAAAATTCCAGTAAATTGGATAACATTTCTAAATCGATGCGTACAGCTTACATAGTCCCACCCGCCAAATGGGTTTTTCTCAATTTCTCTCTGACATTGTAATCCACCTACACTAATTTGTCCAACTGAAACCTGGCTGGATGATTCTATTCCTGACTCTTATATTTTTCTTTCTTCTTTTAATGTAGTTGCACGCACAGATAGATCTATCAACTGCCAAGAAGGTACGTTAATTGATGTCAATTCATTAAGTAATCTTGACTATATTACATCTCAAATTTCCTCTAACTTTTGTTCAACTGATACATTTTATTCTTCTTCTTTTAAATTTTTAGTAATCTGTCAATATAATTTCCTCCTCAACTAGTCAATACCGCATCAAACTGTCTTCTGTTTTCTCAACGATTTCAAAAATTTTAAATAACTAAGAATTTTGACTCTTTGAAGGGCTTTCTCGAACCTAATAATTTTATTAGTGGTGATTTCAACTTACCCCATGCTGACTGGTCTACTTCTTTCTCAACTGATCAATATGAACTATTTTTATGATAATAACCTCTCTCAACTTGTTTCCTCTCCAACTCATTCATCTGGGAATGTGATTGACTTATTTTTTCCTAATGCATCTAACATTTCCATAAATATACTGAACTCTTCTGACAATTTCTTTTTTACTGCCACTACACCTCTTAATTCGACTTTTCATAGGCTTTTAATTTCAACTTATTCATATTTTAACGCTAATTATATTTAATTAAATACATAGCTGCATGTGTAAGCGAGCATCTCGGAGATTGTATTGCTTGAGAATTCTTGACAAATTTGTCGTCTGTAAAAGAACGTTGGAGGTTGTTATGAATTCTACAGTTCTCTCAGTAATTGATTATGCTACGGAAATGTTTCCAATTCTCCCCCAAATATTAAATCGACCATTACAACGTGTAGCTAATAGGGGACAATATATAATATTTGGTACGTATGAAGGAGCAATCAAAATTAAGTATAGAAGAATTCATCTTGCTGTAAATCATTTTAAGAAAACATTTCATCCTAAACACATTCTCAATGATCTTTGTCCTAAAAACATAAGTATTCCGGAAAATATATTTCTCAAAGAAAGAAGACAACGAGAAAACAGGACCATTCTTTCTATACTGCACTGAATATATTAATAGGTAGATTCGGTAAATTATTAAGTGGTTTATATAATTATTTGTAAATGTTATTTGATTTTTAGAATAAACACTGCTTACTTATCTTCGACGTTCACTTATATTTGATCCTTTAGAATCTTATCAACCTGATTACTTTATTTCAAATCTTCATTGTGAAATTTCACATGCCTGTTTGTTCTTTATTCCACGTAAGCGCAAAAGAAGACAATCGCTTCCATTCTTTTATTCTTCTCCTTCTGTTAATTTTGCAAATAAACTTAGGTTTCTAAGAAGTCTAAGTATTCATCCCACTGGCCAATCATTTCTTCTCGCTAAAATATCCGATGGACATTTAGCACTTTCAAATTTCATTGAACTAGATAAAATCTGCTTTCGAAGGAAATTTAGCGATAAATCTTTTATTAACTCCGCGTATGCTCTCATTAAAAATTTATCTAACTAACAAACTACCGTCAATCTTAGAAATTAATGAAAATCTAGCTTCTACACCTACATCCATTGCAACCTTTTTAATGAATACTTTATTTCTGTATTCTCACCTACCTCTCACTATGATATTTCTAGTAATAATGATACATGTTCTTACAATTTAACTGAAACAATCCTTTCATCGTTTACACATTATTCTATTTACAAACTTTTATCTTCCATTAAATCTCATTCAACTCTTGGTGGTTTCCCTCCTCTCTTGTTGAAGAATATTTCTCCCCACTTGATAATGCTCTATTCTGCTTATTCCGTTCGATCATAAAAACTTCAAATTTTCCCTTAGAATGGAAAAAAGCTACAGTTGTACCAATCTACAATTCAGATAAGAATCTTTCCACGCGACTTTGCTCTTCTTATAGACCTATATCCCTTCTATCACATTTTTCGCTAATATTCGAAAGAATAGTTTTCAGAGCTATTTATTCTGTCATTCATCCCCTCATTTCGCCGCATCATTTTGGATTCCTTCATCGTAAGTCAACAAATTCATCTTTACTTAAATTTCTTGATTCAGCATATTATCACTATGATCGAAGTCTACCCCATTATACTATCTATCTCGATTTAAAAAAAGCATTTAATAAGGTCTAGCACTACATTATTATCTAAATTATCTGATTTTGGATTTGACTCTTCTTTTTTATCACTAATTGCTAGTTATCTCTCTTGCCGAACTCAATTTGTTCGTAGCAATTCAGTTCTTTCATCAGAGCTGCCTGTAACTTCCGGAGTTCCACGAGGATCTATTTTAGATCCTTTACTTTTCCTCATCTTTATAAATAATTTTGCACTTTCTCAATCTTTTTAAACAAATTTTATGCTATATACTGATGATAGATACTAGAATTTTCTCAACTTCTCTCAATTGTCTTCAATCTTTTTGTGAATATGCTTTAGATTGGTCACCTTCAAATAATCTACCTTATAATTTACCCAAATTTGAAGAGCTTTTTATTACCCCCTCTCGTTTACCACCACTCTCTTCAATTTGAATAAAAAATTTAATTATTCACATAAAATCTGAAGTTAAAGATCTCGGTATCATTATTTCAAAATCAATAACCTGGACTCCAAACATTCTTTCCAAAATTAAAAAATTCTTATCAAAATGTTTGTTCGTTAGAACAAATGTGCCAATGTCTTCTCAAACTAAGTTCATTATCTTTAATTCTTACTATTTATCTTCTCTTATATGGTCAATGTCGGCAGGTAAATGCTTCTTTAGCAGCAAAAATAGATCGTATTATTTACTGTACTTTTCGTTTGATTTTTCGCTCAAATTAACCATATCTCTCACTTCTTATAAACGCTAAGCTATTTCCTACCTCTATTTATCTTAAATATCTTGATCTATTTTTTCTTAACAAACTTTTTTAAGGATACTATGACTTTGATACCTACAACTTTCTATCTTTCTGCCCTGAAATACTCTCGCTCTTCTTCATTTGTCAAATTTCTTGTAATCAGAATTCGCAAAACAACTTCCCAAAATGCTCTGTTTCCTTTTTGTAATTGTCAAGTCTGCACTCTGCTCTCTTAATTTTGTAAGTACTATATTTTTTCTTCTTTGTAAAAACCAATATTTGGTATAAATCTTTCATTATTATTATTATTATTATTATTATTATTATTATTATTATTATTATTGATATTTTTGCAATTGTATGCCCTATTACCATTTAATTTCAATATTTTTCCAATAAGAAATTAGTTGATATTAATAACAGGTTACCGGATTGACACATTTCCGTATTCTGCTAAACTTTTCAAATATAATTTGATACAACTAAACAATTTATTGTGGGATTTACGATTTCCTACATGCTGAACTCTATGGTAAGATTCAATTGAAAACATCACATTGATAATAATACCATTATCAATGGTCGAATTTATTAGACTAAAGCTGCAAAAAATTCCCAAACAATATGGGTGCGAAATGAATTTATTTTTATAGGAAAATTTGATTATTGAAATAATAATTGTAAGTACTTTTGTATTTATAAAAATATCACTAATATATAATCACCTAAATCCAGTAACTCATTTACTATTGCCGGATGAGGTTTACATGCTATTTTTAAGAGATAGTGAATAATTGTAATATTTACATTAATTAATATCTCTATGCGCCTTTATATATACAAAATACAAATTTCACTTTAAGAAAAATTTATACGTAACATTATAATGTCATTAACAATCAATAAGATTACAAAGCTATGGAACTCATTTCAAAATTTCTGTGAGAAACATTGATATATTAGTAGAATAGAAGTCCTTAAGTATAAATTAAGAGATATCTGTGAAATTATAACGCATACATTATTCCGGATTATGGCCCATAGTTTTTTGAGGTAGAGATAACAGAAAAACATTTTACATTACATCTGAAACAATGATGCATATGTACTAACATAATATATATGTTTATAAGACGATATCTATGCCAGTATTTGTCCGATTTGATAAACGAATATGATTTTTGAAGAGCGTGAATAGCTGTATTGTGTATTATTCTTAATTTTTGGAATTAACTGATATTGACAGCGATCGTAATTAAAACATTTTTGTTAAATTTTAAGTTTATATATTAATGAAGAGTGTATGTAGCAATTCAGCATACTGAAATAAGTTCTAAAGTTGAATGCACATGTACAACGAATATTATTAGAGAAGGCTCTTTAGATATTTGGCATTGTAGTCCCATATGCAATAAATTTAGACTTTTCAATGAAAATTCGCAAATATGACGTGGAGTTAAATCAATGAATGTCATTGTGATACACATTATGTAAAATATTTCAGTTAATTAAAGAGCGTTTTCATAAGAATGCTGCAAAAGCATTTGCGACCAGAACTACACACAACAAAAATTACATATATTGGACAGAAAATGGAAATGCCATCTTCAAATATTCAATTCGCAATAGTGGCTGTTTTTTATCCTTCTCTCCTTAATTCAGAAAACGAAACTACCCTAAGTATTACACACAAGCAGGGCTGTTAAAACGATTATTGCTATTGCAATATATTGACAATATTTTGTGCGAAATATTGTGCAGAGCGATTGCAAAAAGACAATATATTGTTAGGGGATTAACCTAATTGGCCGCTCGTTTGGAGATAAAGAAACGTATAAATCATTCCCTTTGTGTGCTATCACATGCGTTGAAATTCTGGCCAATCAGCTTTGAACATGGTTTGCTAGCCGTCTTAGGTATGTGACCGCATTATTCATAATAAAGTAGTTGCGTACACACATAAATTGAGCCATGTCCTCCCATTCTATACCAAGCAAAGATCTCTGTCAGCATTTTTTCAAACCAGTTAATGGAAAGGCACATTTTCATGAATGTTTGTGTGGAAAACAGCGAAAGCAAATTATTAAGGCTGGATACAACAACCTATTGGATCATTTAATAAAAGAACATCCTACTTATGAGGAAGATTATCGCTCGGCCATTCAATCTGGTTATCATGTGAAATTTGGGGTTTCAAAGAAAGCTAAAAACATCTTCTCGTGGTTGCGTTGGGTTACTTTGAAAGGCTTGCCATTTTCGTTTGTCGAGGACAATTTAACAGTGCGATTTACTTCTTTACAGCCGATATCTCGTCAATCCTTTGTTTCGTATCTCGAAAAAATGACTCCGCTTGTTGAACAGAAAATAGCAGAATCTCTTCCTGAAAAATTCGGGATTATTTTCGATGGCTGGAGCGATAGAGGTACGTCTACTCATTACGTCTGTGTTTTTGCAGTGTATTCAGGGAACACGCCTTTACTAGCTTTTTCGCCATTACCAGACGAAGAGCGTTATGACGCGGAATCTCACGTACAATTTTTTAAAGATACTTTGGCAGTATACAAGAAAACACCTGAAAACGTGTCATTTCTTGTGGGAGACAATGAAAACTTGAACAAAGCAATTGCAAACAATCTTGAACTGCCCCTCATTGGTTGTGATTCTCACCGTTTGAATTTAGCAGTGAAAAAATATCTGGAAAAATCAGAACCAATTCTTGGCAAAATTCATCAACTGATGAAGAAAATGAGTAGTTTAAAAAAATCTGCTAAACTCAGAAAGCAGACATCATTGAGACCTATCATGCGGAACGATACCCGTTGGTCATCAACTTTCAACATGGTTAAGCGGTATTTTGAACTCAAGCCATTTTTTGATGTCCTCGATCCAGAAATTGCCTTTTGTTTACCAAATGCAGCGGAGGAATTGGAAATCAAAAGAATATTTGAGGAACTTAAAAAGTTTGAATCAGTCTCAAAGGCTCTCCAAAAAGAAGACTCAAACAAGATTGTTGCGCGTTTACTGTTTGATGAACTTTTAAAAGAATATCCAGAATTAGATCACTATCTAGGAAAAGGAGGAATTGTACACTCGCCTCTTTTCGAAAATTCTTTGTTCAAGTATCTTCAAAGAGAGCCATTATCTGCAGACGAACATTCTCTCCTCAGAAAAAGTTTCAAGATTACAAACGAAAATGATGTCCCGTTTTGTACGAGTGCTGGTGCCTCGTTTGCTGACCGAATTCTTGCAGCAAAAATTCCACGCGTTTACATGGGAGAATTTGGTGACCTAACGTGGGTCCCCACGACTTCAAATCTTGCGGAAAGATTGTTTAGCAAGGCTAAATTTGTCCTAAATCAATACCGAAAATCAATAACACCGATTCACCTCGAATGTCAGCTGTTTCTGATGGCAAACGAAAAAATTTGGGACGAAAATTTGGTTAATAAACTACTGTAACAATATATTGTTAATAATTCAATTATTGTGCACCGATTTCTGTTTTACAATATATTGTGCGTATACCTACAATACTATTGCAATACAATATTTAACAGCCTTACACACAAGACAATATATGTATTTATATATTTTAAAATACAAAAAACTACAAAGATTTAATTCGAATAAGTATACCATTAGAGATTCCGTCATTACTCAAATAATAAATTTATACATATACACAGCGATAAATATTTATTCATTACGAAAAACAATTATTCCTCAGAAATTGAAACAGGGAGCCTATTGACTTTGCTAATATACTCGTCATCATCTTGATATAATGAACGAAATTTATTTTTTACATTTGTACTTAAGATTCGTTTTTGCAAAACTCTGCAGTACATCAATACATATATTTGATCACACAATTGTTTTACCGGTTACTAAAAATACGAATTTAAAAATTTATTTACTCTTAAATGTGAATAAATGATTAATCACAGGAAATAGGTTTACAAAAATTTACTAATACAGATTCAACCATTATATCAATATAAATGACTTATTTCCATGTCATCCGAAATCTGCAATAATGTTTCAATACGGTAAGGTGGTTCGACTCTTCTTCTACTAACACGATTTGCAATTGTAATTTAATCAATGAAACTGAACTGTAGCATGATAGCAATATAAAGCTAATACATAAACAAAAACTATTTCGGGCAGAGCTTGCTATTCATTTTTCGCATTTAAAATTGGGTCAGCATCTCCCTGCAAAACAAGAAAAATTCATTGAAATAATTTAATGAAAGATTCCATAGTACCAATTAAGCAATTATAGTTTTATATTTCATCTTGCTACCTAACTAAATACTAAATCCGCTAATATGTATGACCTTATCCTTATGACTGACATTTAACTACAGCATCCACTGGCTATATAGNAAAATTCATTGAAATAATTTAATAAAAGATTCAATAGTACCAATTAAGCAATTATAGTTATATTTCATCTTGCTACCTAACTAAATACTAAATCCGCTACTATGCAGGACCTTATCCTTATGACTGACATTTAACTACAGCATCCACTGGCTATTTAGATTTTGCTGTAAAATGGAAAGAATATATACCTAAAATCTGTTTTCTTCGTGTAGCATGAGGTTCTTCAGTATATACCCATTCAAAATCCGTTTTCGATGAAAGTTGCCCCATATTTACTGCTTCTAGCCGTACTATGTTGTTTGCCCAATAATTTGCTAGTATTTGGCAAACGTATTTTTCGACAAACAAGATAAGTTCAAAATAATGCGAAATTATATTTAAGTTAGAAAAACCTATTGCTATAAACTTGCATTAGGTTATAGAGCTTTCAGTGTATTTCATATTTGAAATCTCCAAACTAGTTAATTGAAAAAAATNGCATGAGGTTCTTCAGTATATACCCATTCAAAATCAGTTTTCGATGAAAGTTGCCCCATACTTACAGCTTCTAGACGTACAAGGTTGTTTGCCCAATAATTTGCTAGTATTGGCAAAAGTGTTTTGAACAAACAAGATAAGTTCAAAATAATGCGAAATTATATTCAACTGTTATGATATTTTCCAGTGAGATTTTCGAATAAGTATTGATTATTTTTCTTCTAAGTTTTTGTAATTTAGTTTTGTGAGCTCATTTGGGCTCAAGTTCTTAAAATTCTAAGTACTCAGGAACCCTGATTAGAATCACACTGAATTGAAAATACAATTTTGTGTTTGATACTTCAAATTCCTTTGCAACATACATGAAACTCATCACATGCAAATATTGTTTTTATATGCACTGAAAATATAGCTAGACAATATATTTCATGTTTAATTCAAGAAAATGATTTGCCATGTCTTCCATGTAATATTTGGGGAATTAAAATTGCCAGAAATCAAAAAATGACAAATAGTAGATTTATTTAAATGTTTTAACATACTAATGTCATTCTTCTCCTGATTTTCAGAAAATATCAGCATTATTGATACATTGACATATATATATATATTTCACAATTAAATGTATTGATTTGCACAGAAAATTTTTTGAACATAGCATCTGAATGCAATTAAGTGAAATAATTGTGCCAAAGTTCAGCATGATAAATTGACATATTGCATCCTGTCAATTTTTTTGATCTGATATTACACATACTTGTTTTCAAAACATTTAGATATATGGGTATTGTCCATTTAGTGAGTTATGAATTGAATAATATTTGTATTTCAAAATGTTTTCTTAACATTTGATAGCAGAAAATTTTGGAACATTTGAAGAGTGTTGGAAAATGAGCATTTTTATAATGTGGGGAATTTAATGTAGCATTTCACCATTATAATCTCTATGAATCAAAAATGAAATACAAGGCATTTAGAGAAGTGATACAGAAGTGGTCTTTCCAGGTTCCTTGAGTTGTGTTTAAGTTGCAATGATCTAGTACAAGTTCATATTTTTGAATTGAAATTCAAATCTTCATTGAACATAAATTCCATAATTGACTAATTTTTACAACTTTTCCACAATCCCAAGCACTTATTTATTATTTATATATAGGTAAATAATAATTGTTTTATACAATATTTATATATAGGTATTTCAGTTTGAATTTCTCAAAGATATGAATTTTTAGGTAAAAATGATATTTGATAAATAACGAATATTGCTTTAATACTTCTTCAGAATTGACCTAATTTTATTTCAAAACATATTTTTCAAGATGTGGTTGATACAATCTTAAGGAACCAGAATCTCCAATGTAAATCTATGTGTAAAAAATTAAAATAGTTCTTCAATGTATAACTCAAATTGAAATAGTTCGTGTCGAAAATTTAAGTTATCATGTCAATTATGTTAAGCGACAACTAGCGGTACTTTAGGAATTGCTAAAGTATAACTTACAAACGTAGTACGTTGCACGTTACAAATGAAATAGTCCATGCTAACATGCAAATTGATATACGAAATGTATTTATTAATGTGTAATTTTTCTATATTTTCGTTTATTCATACTTTATTTTGAGACTGGAGCTCAGTATTTGAAGACAAGAACATTTATATATTTCAAAGATTTCAAATATAATAACATATAACACAATACAATAAACATCAAAATCCTAGCTATAAATATTTTTTTGCAATAGGGGTTTAAGTATTTTTTGTTGTAATTAAAAAGATAAATAAAAATAAATTAAAGATAAATTGAAATAGTTTGATTTAAAGGAGTAGTCTTAGACGATTAGTTGACAATACATAATGGTTTACAGGTTGACATGTCTAAGTGTAAACGTGTTTGAAATTGAGATAATTAATTTTTCTATTGAAAAATCGAGATTGAGGAAAAAATTTTGATGAAAAGATATTTTCGTTTTTCATTTTTCAATAAACATTTATTCAATTTCTACATTGTTCATAAACTAATCAATATTTTAATGACATTAATACTATCATTGTGGAAAATCCAAAAAGTTATGAAGTTACAGAAATTCTAAGGTACTGTTCAGTGATGGATTATTGCAATCGAACAAAACATCTATTTTCTTTTTCCTCTATTAATTAACTATTCTACAATCTCTACATTATTTCGATAGTCGAATTCAAACTGTTAACAGCCAATTACGTACATATACAAAATATAGGAAAATACCTAAAATAATTTGAATTTCACTAATTAGTAGAAGGTGACCTAAAATGAGTAATCAATAGAGAGCGGATTTCCGGCTATTTTATAAAAACATGCTCAAAACAAAAGATTTGAATTAAAATTCACATTTTATTGAATGAAGTAAATAGGTACTTGGTCAAATTTTCATTTTACAGATTAGTGCGCCTGACTCAGAATATCACGATACTTACTGAACGATCGTTCCACACTAGCACTTGTAACTGGAGCGTATTTGAACGCTAAAATCTGCTCTGGAAGCAGATTTATTGGCAATAACGTTGCGTCTTCATGTGGATTGACCTCTGGGTTTTGTAGTTCTCGTTGTTGTCTACAGTGTTGCTCAAAAGTTTGAGCACGCCTGTCAAAATTTGACTTTTTGTAATGTGTTTGCTTAAAAGTTTTTTAAAACTAAAAATAATTCCATAATTTTTTTTTCAAATACAAGATGTTAACTCATTTATATAACAGAAGCACGTTTAATATTTTGAATGTTTTCCTTTTGCTGCAATTTTTTGGCATTGAAGCCACCAAATCAGAACAATAATCTGTGTAATCTGTTGGACGCAAACTTGAACAATTTTTGTTCGTAAGTCTTCAACTGATGTAGGATGCAACTCCGAAACCTTTTTTAATAATGCCTAGTAATTTTCATTAGAATTTAGGTCTGGTAACAAATGCGAGATTTGATTCTGTTAGAACAAGGATTAGACAATGCGTGCCTGATGACGCGTAGTACCATCGTCTTGCAATAAGTTGCAGTGATGCATTCCAAGCCATATTTGTACCGTTTCCTTCATGATATCCAGGTATCGAGCAACATTGATGGTCTCACCAGCGGGCATCAGATGTATATCTTCTCGACCGTAAGAAGAAATGGCTCCCCAAATCATCACCGATTTCGACTGCTTCACATTTGGACGTGTGAATTTCGGATTGTATCGTTTTCGAGGAGGCTGGTGTACGCAAGGAACATGTGTCACAAATTGACTTGTTAAGGTCTCATCGCTAAACATCACATTTGCCTATTGATCAGTCGTCCAGTTATGGTGTTGCTTACAAAATTGCAATCGATCATGCACATTTTTCTGTGACAGGCGTGGCTTGATTGCTTGACGATAAGCTCGAAGACTAAAATCGCTTACAAGCTTTCTACGAATTGTTGCTGTGCTTACTTGAATATTTGGTGGTAATTGGCCTTGAATAAAAGCACTGCTGGCACTGGGATTCACTGTCATATACCGACGGGTAAAATTGTTCTTTCTTACTCGAGGCCTTCCTGTACGCTTTTTTGTGTGATTACTGCCAGTAGTACTCCGGCGATCTAAAGTACGACGAACACCACCAATGGAAACGTTAAGACGAGTAGAAATTTAACGAAGACTAATTTTCTTCTTTTAGTAAAACAATTTTGTTCTTAATTCAGTTGAAAATTCGCAATG
>CABFPE010000186.1:1044609-1062103 GCA_900660155.1 Hofstenia miamia
TCGATTAGTTTATAAGGTGCAGCTGAGGATTCTAAACGGAGGATAGTATTTTCCTATGATTAAGTTCAATAGATAGCTAGCTGAATGAAATTTTCCAGCCCCATATATAATTGGAATAAATAAGTAAGAAAACTTTCTAAAACTACAAATCTAGTCCTTGTGGCAATTCGTTATAATATAATCTTATCTATTAAAACATAATTATTTTTTTTAACTATACATTTAATTATATAACGTACCTGAATTTTTAAGCCAATCAGCATAATGTGTTAAACTTGTATTCAACATGCATTGAGAAATATACATTTTGATTAACAAAGTTATGTCAAAACTCGTCTTCGCTTTTCTCTCTGCATTAAGTTTCCCTGTGTCCAAACATGTACTCTTGAAGAAGGCTATAATTGTGACAATTCATGCTCTGATGAAGAATTTTCATGCTCCACTCAAGGGTAAGTATAGTAGCAATAAATTATAAACATTTTGCAAAGCTGTTTTGAAAATTTCAAGTATAGAAAATATGAGAATTTTGGAATATTTTGGCAATAGTTTGAATTTTATGTAGAAATTATATTTGCAGAATTTCTTAATTACTGTGCAAACTTTTTAAAAATAAACTAATAAAATTGAGTTGAGCAACATTAAATCTTTAATTCTTGATTTTACTATGCTCTATAACTAAGATCAGCATAGGTTTTTGGCAAGCTAAGAATATATTAACAAAAGGAACTTTTAAAGAAGTATTTCTTTCAAGTCATTAATTTCCAAAAATTAATAAAACGTATCAGAAATTTCTGATATTCCTAAAGTGAATATTTAAAATAATTTTGTTTATATTTATTCAACTATTTTATTTTTTATGTTTGTCAATTTTAACATTAATATCCACTTGTTAAATAATAAACGATGAAAAAAATATGTTGCTGCAACAATTGCACTTTTTCAAAATATCTCTTAAAAAATCTTAAAATCAACTGCAAATTTATTCACAGGCTTTCTGATTAACTGAATCCAGATCTACCACACAAAATAAATCCAAATAGTTGATGAGATTCTTACTTTGTCTTGCATATTTTTAATTATTTTTTTACTAGTGATTCTCTGATTTGCATTCCAATCAAGATCATGAATAATGACATTGATTACTGCCAGTGGGGAGAAGATGAATACGTTTTATCCTGCAGTTCTCATCAACAGCTCAAATGTAAAAGGGACAGTCATATATGCGTAGGTGTTAATAAAGTATGCAATGGAAAGGTTGATTGTCCTTCTGGTAGCGATGAAACATTCTGCGATGGATGTCTTGCAGTTAACTGCATAAGAAATTTATCTGATAATTCAACACAACCTTGTAATGAAGTCAGCGATTGCATTGCAAATTGTCATTGTCCATTGGGACATACTCTTGCTAAGGATGATGAAAAAATTGAAGAATATTTCCATTATGTTCAACTCTGCATTAATCAATATTATTCGAAATTTGTTTTCCCAAACCCACTACTTACATGCAAGTTAGTCATTTCATCTTTATCTTAGATATATTATCACATACTATTGCTAAAATACTATTAAATAAGTTTCATAATATAATCCAGTCACCAGATTCAAAATTTCGTCCACGTCCTATTATTTTGCCTCAAATGCGGTTGCATATACTGGGTTATGCAATCACATATGCAACTCAATCAAAATGGTTTACTTGCAATTCTTTATTTGGTATTCTAGGTTCTGAATTTTCTCTGTTAATCTTAGCGGTTATTTGGCGTTTGGGGTATTTTCTGGCTCCAACCAAATATAATCCCCCAATTTCTGCAAATAAGTTGGACTACAACAACTGAAGTTTTGTGAATTTTCCTGAATTAAAGTCTGAGATATTAGTATGTACTAGCTGAACTATGTTTGGGTTTTTTTTACTCCTGACTGTCGAGCACAATGCAAATGCAATTTAGGTGTTTTAGTTAAATCATTTTCGCAAATTTGAAATTGAAATTGTGTCCTCCCTTATATCTTAATTGGTATTTATATTTCTTACCTTCCTAAAGGACGCATTGTTATCATCTTTTTGTCATCTGGATTTCTCAAAATTTAATGGACAAATCTTGAAATAGATATTGGTCTAACTTAAGTTCCATTAAATTTTCAAACTGGTCCGGGTTTCCGTCTGGGAGCTAGAACCAATTTTATACACATTCAGCACCAGATATCCATTCATAGGGGCATATGTCAATGCATAGAACTACAGGTGAGGAAAATTTATAAAATTCATTGATCTTCCAAAGAATTTTTTTAACGAATTTCAACAGAAAATTTCTGAACGAATCTTGTGTAATAGAGAGACACAATCAAAATTACTCTATCATACTTGACGAAGGTGTCTGCAGTCTCTGCTTGCTCTTGCTTTATGTTGCTAATGATCCCCAAGATATGTATGAAGCATTACAAGGGATTTACAGAAAGTGTACTGATTTTAAAGCAGAGACTTTGCTATATCAGTGAAATGTAGCACTAGAACCATTATTGCTCAAGAGCAAAAATATATTGCAATAATGTTGAAGTGCAATAAATACAGAATAAATATATTGCAATAGAATCAATAAAATATATTGCAATATTTTGTTTTATTGATAAATGCATACTGTAATTAGACAAAATCACAACGTTTGTCGAATAATTAGGAATTTGTAAACATATTATAATTTGAATTTGGCAGTAGCTGGTGTCAGTTATTCAAAATCAACGTACATGTTAAAGAGTGACAATATGAGGTAAACATGGACCCGAACCTTAACGTCTTGGATCTTTCTCAAATAAAGCGATGATTAACATAGGATTTTTAATTAAAAATATAATCTTTGTGCCCAACCCGACAATTTGATACCAGAATCTGATCCGAAACTTGAAATCAGGTATCTGTTGTCACTCTCTAGTAGTGTAGTCTAGTAGCATGTCCCAATATAGAATACTAAGATTGACTTGTAAGCAGACGCATTTTATATTGAGAAAACAGTGTTTCAACAATTGCAGTCGTTTTAATGATTTTTCCTTTTGGTGTTTTTGGTAGTGCAATATACAGTAAATGTTGGAATTTTCTTTTTTTACTGGGAAAATAATTTGTGATTTTCAAGCTGAATATAACTTAAGCTAATCTGCACCATTTCTTTGAAACAATTGGGCTTTAGACATTTTCATGTGTAGCAATGAACTCCTATTATGTACATGATAACTTTATGCTCCTATTAATTATTGCATTCAGGGGTTGTAGGCCCTAATGTCAAACATTATTACATTGCATATTTCTTAAAAGCTAAGCTAAGAAATATAAAAATTAACAAGATGAAAAGTAATTTTTTAAAATAACACCTTCCAATAATATTGCAATATGTTGCAATGTACTGCACTGTATTGAATGATATCGTGATGAAATTGTGCACCAATAAATTTTTTGAAAAATATTTAGCATGTTTGTGTCCTCGATTGTATTTTGTCGAAGTAAAAGTACAATTATTAATTTTTGTCTAATTTTTGTTTAATTTTTTCTACTCTAATCTCATTTTCTAAATCATTCCAAATATTAGAGGCTTCTCGGCGAAAACTTGGCTAGGAAATAATGCTGCAATTATATTTATGTGATTGTGGGTTTACTTTTAAGTAATTATCAAGAAAAGAAATGTTTGTCGGCCATATTTATGCTTAAATAAAATTGAAGCTGCATGGAATTGTACTTGATATAGCAGGGTAATATATTATACTTTCGTTTGTATTAACTAATATGATCATGCTTACATGCAAAATTTAATATTTTTAATGAGTTTTTGATAATAAATAGCGGTTTGTGTGTTAAAATTAATAAATATAAAAGAACAATAATGTAATTGCTATAAACAAAATGCATGTAATAATTTAAACGTGATAATCTGGTCCTAAATTTCTGAGGTACTATAGGTATCTAACGCCAGAAGCTTTTTTGTAAATTTTTTAGGAAATATTTGTTAAATTTTCAATCTTTGTCCATATCAAGACCTAAATATTTAACATGGTCACTTTGTTTTATTGGGACACTTTTAACAAGTAATTCGATCTTGTTTGTTATTTCTTTTACCGAATTGGGGGAAAATATAATGAATTATTTTTTTTCAATATTAATTTTTAATTGTGTGGATGAGAAATACCTAGAAAAGTTTTCAATATCACTTTGTAAATTTTTGTCATATTAAATGCATCAATATCTATATTTATGTATCATCAGCAAATTGATATATTTCAATATGATTTACATGTTTAATTATATCAATTACATATATTGCGGGAAAATTGGCCCTAGTACTGTGCTTTGAGGCACTCTTCAATTGTGTGTAATATATTCAGATTTCATGTTATTCATTCAAAAATGCTGTTTCCTATTTCCTAAAAAACTCATAAGTAACTTAACTAAATTTTGTTGAAATCCTTAATTCTTAAGTTTAATAGCCAAAATTTCAAAATTCATTGGATTAAAAGCTATGCTTAAGTCTAGAAGGGCTATGCAACTGTATTTATTTTAAGATATATTTGAGGATATTTTCTCAGTAATTGAAATCATTGCATCACTTGTACTATGCTTTGCGTGGAAACCATATTGTTTAGTTAATAAGATATTCTCAGATGCAAGGCATTAGTTGATATGAAGTTCAATAATTTTTTGAATAATAATTACCAAAAGAGTGCGTTACCGAGATTGGCCGATAATTTTTATCAATGAGGGGATCTCCATTTTTATACAAAGCTGTGCAGTATAGGATTCACTCAAGGAGGCTGAAGAAGGACGCTCTAAAGAAAATGAAGAACTGGAAGACGTAATGCAGAGATGAGGTACATGGGTATTGGCTGAAGAAGTTCACTAGTGTTCATGAGAGACTTGCAGTATCATTGGAGGAGTGTGTTGTGAGTGGGTGTCCAGAATGGATGGTAGTAACTTCTTTGATTTTATGTAGGCTGGCATCTTACTTAGAACAGAACAGCCTGATACCAGACGAGCAAAAGGGATGTAGGACAATGACGAGAGGATGCAAAGACAAACTTAGCAATTGCATGGATAGACTACAGGAAGGCATATGACAGCATATCACATAAGTGGGTATTGAAGACGTTAGAGGCTAATGGAGTTTCAAAGGGTTGAGTTTCTAGAGAGGGAGATGGGAAAGTGGCAGACTGAGATAGATGGCCATAGGTTGAGGTTTAGACGGGTGATAATCCAGGGAGACAGCTTAGCGCCACTATTGTTTGTAGTTAGCTTAATACCTATCACAGAAAAGTTAAAGGAGACAGGCATAGGGTATAAGATGGAGAAGAATGGTAGAGCAGTGAGTCACCTATATTACATGGACGACCTGAAGATGTATGCTAGTTCAAGGAAGATGTTGGAGAAGCAAGTGGAGACATTGGAGAAGGCAAGCAGAGATTCTGGGTTGGAATTTGGATTATGAAAGTGTGCAGCAGTGACAATGACCAGAGGCAAGTGCATAGATGGAGATGGTTTGAGGGCGAGCAGTGGGGATAAGATTGAGGAAGTCAAAAAGGGGTACAAGTACTTAGGGTGTGATAGAGAAAGATAGACCAGATCATGAGGAAATGAAGATGAGGCTAAGGAAAGAATACAAGAAGAAGCATGGAAAAACTATGTCTAAAATTCTGAGAGCGCAATATACTTAAAAAAAATTATCGAGTTAAAACGAGACTCATTGAAAGGTTCTATGTGACGAGTCGAGACGAAAATACTCAAAATTAAAACAAACCGATTTGAGCCGAGCTAAAAACTGCGGTTGCAGTATATTATTATTATAATGTTGAAATAGGCAAATTGTGTAGGCCCCTTTTATATCCTATATAGATCGTTACCTGACTAACAGCTAGTAGGTTCTTAGAGCCCCTTACCGATTCTGTATTATATTGATTTCAGGTTTTTGCAAAAAACGTTATTTGCACAGATTTACTGATACCTGAATAACTAAATTTTTCATATTGTATTGCTAGTTATATTTGCCATCCAATGCCCTAGCATGCTTGTTCATTTAATTCTTTCCTTTTACATTCACAATATCTACTTAAATGTCTAAAATTTGACTTTTTCCACCAATTTTTTAATAGATTTTAACCACTCACTTCTCATTTTTAACATCCTCTAGCAATGCTTTTGAAACAAATTTAGATCTTCAAGACCCCTATCTAGCAATTAATCCTTAGATTTTACTTCTACAAATATCAACAGGTTCGTGCTAAGTAAACAACAATGCAAAATTTCATTCAAATTGAATTTAAATTGCAACTTATTCATTCTTAAACAATAGAAAAGTTTAGATATATTCAATGCATCTCCCCTCTTCCTTAAATAACATTCTGAAGAAGCAAATAACTTTTCTGATAATTTTTTGCCATTTTAAGTAGATTTCTATTCAGGGCTTCCACGTTCCTGAAGGGACTCGCTGAAAACTTTGGATATACTGTTTTCAACGATCAAGATTCAGTGATAAGGTCAACATTCTTGTTTTGAACATTTCATGCAATTACTCTCGAGCAGAGATAGAAGTGGGGCAAAGTGGGGCAGGGTAGGTCGAGGTGGGTATGGGGCAAAAGTGGGGACTAAAGCACTTCTTAGTTAAGAAACATTGAAGTAAGAGATTGCCAACTTAATTTTTTTAGGTCAAAGTTGCCTGCTAAAAATTACTTGGAAATTTAGTCGCATTTTGAAAAATTAATTTCCATGCATTTTTAGCTCTTGCTGAAATTTAATTCTATTCAATGATATCAGCAAGATCATTTTGATGTGATTTGTAGTCAATAGGTTTTGCAATTATATTGGAAGGAGTGCAAATGTCCTTGCGTAAATGTATTACAAAAATATTAGCATTATAAAAAGCTTAATAGATTTAAAATTACATTTCATTTTGCTATTAATAATACTATTAATATGCACTGGCATTTGTTATTATATTCCTATTGGTAGTATTAGAAAAGATACAATGATTCAGTATCTTCTAGGAAGTAATGAAAATTGTAATAGAACAAGTATGGGGCAATAAAAAATTTTGAGTAGGCTAATCAGGGGCCGAAGAATATAAAAAGTGCTGCAATGTGGAGCAGATGTCAACACGTGGAAATAGGGCAGGGCACAAATTCTGCGGGGCTGTGCAGGGCAGGTCACAAAAATCTGCCTCACTTCCATCTCTGATCTCCAGTGCACTTTGCAACATATAATTTGAATAGGTTTTGATTAATAAACAGTTATTTCATTTAACAGTAATTATTAAAAAGTCTACATCATTTTTAGGAATTTTGCAAAAAGTTATCCCTTAGTATTCCAATTTATCCTACTCCAAACGAAATCGATCAATTTGAGAAATGTAAGCAGATTGCAGACCAAATTTCTTCTTTCTTCAGACAATTTCTATTCTTCAAATCGTCATGAAGTATTGCAGACATTATTCCAACTAAGATATTATACTTTGTTGAAGCTTTGATATAGTTCATGAATAGACTTTTTCTATCACTGTGAGAATGACCTTCTCCCATCTATTACTATAATCTGATGCCATTTTAATAGGTATATTGTATTTATGATTAACTTTATTAAAGTAATACGTGTATTTTAGGTTACACCAATAGTCTAATCAATTAATGCAAAGATTGCGAAAAAGATCTTGTATGGTACTCAGTAAAATGAAACTTGCAAATATTTGCAATTGTGGAAAATTTCTGTATTTGCGAAAACTTGCTAATTATTTGCAAATACTTTTCAAGTTTTGCAAGTATTCTTTTGTAAATTTGATCACTACCCAATAAACAATAAAAGGTTTTAAATGAGTCTTATTGATATAAAACTTTGTAAGACGTCTTAACATACATTCTATCAAAATTTTGGAACACTACGTAAATAAGCTCATCTCAAAGTGTGAAAAAGCTAAAAAAAGTTATTATGTGAAATATGCGTCCCCTAAACACATGTAGACAATTGTTAACTCATCCAAATCTACTGACTCCTTTAAAAAAATCTTAGCTAATTTTGAGTCCGTTGTGGATGGTATAAATGCTCTTGGTGAAATATTTTCTTTAGACATAAAACAAAATATCAAAGAAGAATTCTATGATTATATATCTAATAGTTTAGACAATGACTGGATGCCCTTGACGACTCCTTCAGATACATTTGCATATCATAACTCAAATAAGTCCTCTAAAGCTCAAGGCTGTGATATGATTCCATCTATTTTTTACAAATATGCTGTTGCTGAGATCAGTGATGTTCTATGTCATATTATTAACTGCTGTAACCTGGAGAGATATGTTCCACTTGTCTGGAAGAAAACATTGATCAAACCTATACCAAAAGTTTTAAGACCTACTGCCAAAGACTTTAGACCAATTTCAATTCTATCACTCCCTGCCAAATATTTGGAGCAAGTTATTTGTAAAAGTCTTCGTAATCGTATAGAATCTCTGGATCCCGACCAATTTGCCTATAGAACACAATCAGTAGACTTTTAGACCAGAAAAATATCTCTTCAGTCATTGTACAAACTATAGATTTCACCAACGCTTTTGATTCTGTCCCGCACATCACTTTAATCAAGAAGCTAATCAGCTTTGATTTTCCCAGAGGTTTCATTACGTGGCTGCTTGGATATTTATCTAATAGAAGTTTCTATGTCTATTGTGGCACGGTTCTCAGTAAAAAATTTTCTATATCAAGAGGCATACCTCTCTCTATGATAATAGGAACGCTAAATTATGCTGGTGCTGTTTTTATAGACCTTCCAGTGCATCTTGACAGAAAATTTCAAATAGTTTGCAATCGTGCACAAAGAATAATTCAGAGCGATGATAAAATCATTTTTAAATTTACAGACAAGATAAAGCTATGAAGCTCTTTCATCAAATAGCCGCAAGCTCTAGCTTCAGCAATATCATTAGATTCCCCCAATTTCACCTAGGTCTGGTAAATTTCTCATTCACTTACATTTTACTGAGAGAAGAGCGAAGCAATTTCTTATATTTTGTGCTAAGAATAGCTAACTTTATTTTTACTTAGGCGCTTGTTTCTATTTTTTATTGGTAAATATATTTCTTTTTATTTAAATAAACGTATCTATCAATCTTTCTATCTATGCGTTTTCTAAACTTATTAACAATACGATTTCCAACTCATTATATGAATAACATCTAGTTTGCTAAACGATTTTAAACCATTTTAACCCGTTTCTAGAACCGTAAGATGCACTTTCTAAACTTCTAAGCAACTTTTAAACTTTTGCTAAGCGTTTTCTAACTCCTTTCTAAATGATTTAAATCTTATAATTTATGACTAAATTACGTTTTACAACATGTTATGTATTTCATATTTGTGTGGATACCCAAGTATTGAATCTTGTAAAATATATAGAAACGTACAAGTGCTATTCAAAATATCGACAACATGCAAATACTTCAAGATATGTAAAAAACTTTCAAGCCTTAAAATTCTTGTAAAGAATTTCAAAATTTGTTAATGGGACTCTTGCAGGTTTGTAAATATTTCATGAAGGAAATTAATACGATATCACATAAATTTATTTGTATTGCTTATATTTATTATAATTAGTTGTGAAATCCAAAATATTAGTAACACTCAGCAGCTGACACCAGTTGCAGTAATATTGTAAAAGTTTATGTTTATATTTTTGAAATTTATACTTAAATTTTATCATTATTATGCTTCTAAGGTTTCTTCAATTTAAAACAATGCATTATGACAAGCTTTTCTATTTCGATTTTTTTTGAAATTATAATATAAAAATACAATGTAAAAATAATTTATTCATGAAAGTTTAAGAAATTCTAAATAGAACAACTAAATTTTTTTACTTTTCAATTATTCGAAAATTTTTTCAATTAAAAAATAATATTTCAATTTTATTTATACTGTCTCAATGATAAAATAATTCCGGTCAGTCTAGATTTAAATGCTTCCTGTCATAATTCGAAAATTCTCCACCGGTGTAGTTCAACTGATTATATAGTAATAATTTTCACACTATTTGTTAATGTTGCATTTTTTTGAATATAATGGTGAAAATTTCATGAATATGTAACATCGCATTTTTAAATTAATCTTGAAATTTTTTGTGAATTTTGGAAGTTAGGATTCTTAGCACTCTAGAAAATATCTTGCCGCGTGTTTGCAAGTTTTTTCGAGAAAAATGCATGAATCGTCCAAGAATTTTTTCATTTTCTTCAATTTGTTTGCAATTACATCTAAAATGCAATGAATTATGTGTTAACATTGAATCCAATTCAACGAGAAGTAATAAAAATATACATGCATGAAAAGTTTTTGAATTTAATTCATTTAAACTACAGTATTGCATAAACGCTTTTTCTACAACATTCTTTAGGCAGTACTGGTATCAATATTTAAAATGTGAAATATATTTTTTATAAATATTATAGGCAAACATTACTGGGCATGGATAATAAACTCAATGCGTGGTCGAATTACTTTTAAAACTGCCCTTTAATTAATATTGCATACTTAAATAGTTTTGTAAATATTTTTTGTCATATGTTAGTCTATAGACTTTGCATACATTTAAGCAATAAATTTGCTTCGACTCTAAATGGCTCATGATAACAAATTTTAGCTATTTCAACGAATAATAGAGTGATCGACTTAATTTTCATTGTCAACTCGACTCAATATCAGTTGCTACAGAGATAAACGTTATAATTTTCTGTTGGTATACGCTAATAATTCATCTTAAGTGGAAAGTATATGGCGCATACCTCCGCATAGCCTCGACTACAGCCCTTGTCTTTTTTGATTCTTAGTGTAATTTTACTAACTTTATTCCATAATATCTAATTTTATTATCGGTTTAATAATAAAGATAATATTTATTTGTTTATTTATTATTTATTTATTTAGATAACAAAAAATTTAGCTCAAGAATCGTTTTATTGAATCAAGCACCTACCCAAACCATGGCTCTAAAAAAGGACTAACCAACACCCCTCTCAATCCACCATGCTGCTTACACCTACTCTGACCACTAAACAGGATTCAACATTTGGTTACAGTGAGACACGAATATTATTGGTCCCAGTCCTACTTCAGATTTGTCAACGAGCCGACATTTTCAAGCTCGGCTCGGCTCGGCTCGGCTCGGCTTGTTTAAATTTAAAATCTTTGAATGAGGCTCGTTTTAGCTCGGTATTTTTTTTTAAAAATATTGTGCTCAAAGAATTTTTTACAAAGCTCTTCCTATTATTTAATAAACATTTCTTAAATATGATTATAGGAAAGGCATACTGACTGCAAAAAATAAGAAAAATCTCCCTAATCAAACTAACAATCAGAACTATAAACTTGCTTTGCCTAAAATAGGCTCGTTTTGGGCTCGCTGCATATCAAATACTGTGCTCAAGCTCGGCTTGTTAGAAGCTCGGCCCGTTGACAAGTCTGTCCTACTTAATTCCATTGGAATTTTGTTCAAGTGCTTTCCCTATGAGGAGTTCCTGTCCCAAAATTTCAAGGCATAACATCGATTTTGGACAAAATTTGCTAATATTTTAGGGAGCATACATGTACTTAAATTCGCTATACCAGGCCCTTGTTATTCCCAGTTCTTCAGAAATACCTAGTAACAAAACCCAGTCGAATTTGACTGAATGTTCATTGAGATCAACAAAATATGTGGTTGAAGAAATCGCAAATTCCAAAAAACTATCAAGTATTTCTTTTGAAGAAAAGAAGCACTACAAAACGCATTGATTCGACATACAGAAGGATTTAGAAACAATATAAAAATGGAGCTCTATTTTGCGCAATGGAGCATCTATCTTCGTACGACAAAAATAGTTTAAAGTAAGAAATATTTTTAATGTGAACATGTAGAGGTTGTTAAAAGTATATTTATTGTAAGGTCCTCCGCATCTAATAAGTTTAAATGCAGTACCCAATCACCATTTATGTCTATTGAAATTATATTGAAGCCACTATGCTCTGGTAATTTAAGTAATATGGTGTAACAGAAACTGAAGCATTTGGTATCCTTTTTTAATAGATAACTCACGAATATATTTAATGACTTCGTTGTCTTCTGTTGTGCACATTATGTGACACAATAGAATTGTGCTGTTGTGATGTGTTGGTTGTTGTGTGAAAAAAGCTAAAACCTGATATTTCCAATAAATTAACCACTGCCACGTTATCAATAAGACAAATTATGTGGATACAACAGGGTGGTATGCCATTACAGATATGTGCCATGGTGTGAACACCGCGAAGTTTCTTCTGATGAAGCATGCGATTCTCATTTTTTTTACTAAAATTACTTCAATTTGATTGTAGTCAATAATTGAATATATTTACTGTGTATATTTCAAATTTCAACATTAACTCTGCATTGGTGAAAAAACTGTATTAAAATGAATGTACACAATTTTTATTGAACGACTTTAAATACATAATGTACAAATTCAACTGGTAATACACCAACATTCGAACTCATAAAATATCACATTTTGAAGAAGAAATGTTAAGTTCATAAAAATCAAATGTGGAGGATTCAAAATTTTGAAAACTTTTTGTCCAGTTTCTATATCAGAATATGAATTTTCATATATATTTTTTGAATTAATGAATTATGATATTCGATTGAAATAAGGATATTATAGCAGCTTAAGGAATATGTGTTTCTTCTTTTTTTGATCTTGCTTCATCAGCATTCTTCAATATCAATGTCAAATTAACAAAATATTTTTCACTAATGTATTCAACAATGAATCAACACCCATCTTACACCATAAATCATTTCAGAAAATTCTCATCATTCTTCAAGATGACTTACTAAGTCATTATTCTTTCCACTACTTAAGCTAAATTTTTTTATAGAATGCATAAAATGTCACTAGAATATAAGATAATAACAAACATTGAGAAGAAAACTAAGGAATATTAACCTTTTACTGCCCTAATGATAAAAATTGTAGTGACTTTAAGTCAGGGATTACTAGTAATTGTACTTAATAATTCTTGTCTTAATCGAAGTATGTATTATCTAAAAAGTTATAAAATACTGTTTACATATGACGAAATATAATCCTTAATACCTAAGCAGAAAAATGATAACAGTTTCAGTAGTTTTTTGAAAATTTGAAAAATTTGTTTCAAAGAATAATAGCTTTTAAACATTATTGTCAACGAGCCGAGCCGAGTCGAGCCTGAGCACAGTATTGGATATACAACGAGCCCAAAACAAGCTTATTGTAAGCAAAGCAAATGAAAGTTCTGCTTGTTGAATTATTTAGGCAGATTTTTTTTACTTTTTCATTCATGGTGTCTTTTTATAGTCATATTAATAAAAAGAGCTTGTAAAGAATTCCTTGAGCATACATTAAGAGATAGAATAAACCAAAATGTTTTGTTTTTTTGATAAGCCAGTACATGTTCGTAAAGTTCCGTAAGCACAATGAAGATCCTTAAGCATGTCAAATGTATCAAGAACTTTCTTAACTTCACTAACACGTGTAGATTGTCATTTGATTGAACCAACCATGGGACCTAAAATCTCAATCACTTCAGAGTTGCTGCGAGTGATTTTAGGATCAATGGAATTGAACCCAGACTTACATTATAGTTGACATTGTCAAGTCTTAGTTTTAAACTTGCTATATATTCAATCTACCTTTAAAGAATTCTTCTTCACTACCTCCAATTCTGCCGTTATTCAAAAACCAAGAATGTTATTCTAGTTTGGAAAGTTTTTTAGCAAGCACATAAATGCTACGAAGTTCTTCTTTTACATGCTTTAACATAAAATCTCGCCTTAAGCTATTGAGAGCGTTTTCAAAGTCTTTTTAAAGAATACTTGAAGAAAATATACCAAACATTTTTGTCATTGTGATTTCAGTAGATTGCCTCTACACCCCCTTTAACCCTGACATCTAACTGATTATGAACTTAGATTAGAAAGCTCCATCCTTACAAAAACAAAGAATGCATTTGCTGTAAGACGAAAGAGAATTTTTTCTAATAGCAATTAGCCTTATATCATCGGTTTCTTAATCAATGCAGTAAGAGAAATATTCCAAAGAAAAGATGATAAAAGTCAGGAGTTCCTTTGCGAGCAAGGATGTTAACCACGAGATTAATTTTTTTCAACAAGACTGGGATTCTTAACCATCAAATAATTAACTGTTTTAATCAAATTTTAACATTAAATTGAAATTTCGACCTTTTAAAAACCATTCACAATGTTTTCAAATGTTTCATATGTTCATGCATGTAAAGAGGTAATTGAATTCTAAGAATTTTATAATCTTAAATATTATTACATTTGCAAAGAAATTCTAAAAGTCTTTTGAAGTTGACATTTATTGGAAATACTTTCAAAATGATACCCTTAACACATTGTGTAAGATTTTCATTGGGTTAATCGTGTTAACCACGAGACTATTTTAATCAAATTTTAGCAATAAATTTTCGACTTTACAAAAAAACCATTGAAAATATTTTCGAATGCTTCACATTAACGCAAATTTTGGTGCATTTGTTCACCAATAAATTACCTTGACATTATTGATGTTTTCGCGGCCAAAGATGACATTTGAGCCAATTAATTCATTTGTTTATGAGTTATATTCAGGGCTTATCATTTTGTTGTTAACAGTTAAAGAAGCATTCGAATCGCTTGCACATGTGTCAGATCGACATATTTAAACGCAACATCCTTGCATTTGTATCATATTGTTGTAAATCCTAGAATAGGTAGCAGTTGTTTACAAAATTTGCCTCGAGCAATGAGGTGACGGAATTTTTGAATTTTCCCATTACTTTGAGCTTAATTTTGTGGAGCATCTTTATAACCTCACCCAAACAATGATTACCAATTTAGAGATCTATGAAAATGGTTTGCAAAAATTTGGTTACCTCCGGTGAATCCAAAACTATGCGCAAGAGGAGTGATCTCTTAATTCCATATATCTTCAGATGTCATGATAGCCTCATTCGAAAACGATCTTCGATGGAGGCCAGTCCATAATCTGGTCGAAAAAACCGACATGTAAAAGACGTCAATATAAGAATACCGACACAACTACTTCAAGCAGTGCTAATGTTACTACCATTCGAAGTAGTCGACTGGCCATACGACAGGAAGTTGTACTTATTAAAAGAAACGATTTCATTTTGAGCAGGAAAGCATCATTGTTAATGGAAACGGATTGCTAGATTCATATGAGGTCCTTCTGTAGTAGCAAGCCAGCTGATATTGAAAAACTGGTTGACGATTGCATGGAACAGTGGGATGTGATAATGTAGATGCAAGAACTGCCTCATGCCTCGAACGACTTCGGAAAATGTGTAGTTGATTTCGCGGGCATTTGCGCATACTGGGTTTGGCAATCAGTCCTCTATGTCAACTCAGTATGATTCCTGAATGCCTAGTGTTTCTCTGGAACTCCACAGTAACTCCTGTACGGATGAGGAAAAATTTTCCCCATATATTTTGCATTATATTTGTTTAATCTAGAGACACAAAACAAGCGACTGTATTATTTTCCAAGTGCCGAATAGAATCACTACATAGTATACAGACCTTAATAATATCTTTTAACACATATTTACGATAGCTGCCCTGCAAAATCTTTTTCTTGCACACTCGAGGCATCTAAACTACAAAGAATGCTTGCAATACTTTCCACTTAACAATATAATCTGAGTAAATTTGGCTGTTATAAGCAATATGTAAAATTTTTTATCTATCTAGTTTTTGGAGTGATTTATATATAGTATAGACGAATCTCCAAATGAAAAAATTTACCATTGATTGGAATATTTACGCCGTGTGGTGAACCCAATATGAATGTGCAAATCAATTCATAAGCAGTTGTGAATGCCCTTTGAAGTAGCACAAATAAGAGCAACAGTATAAAAATGTGTAAATTTCAGTTATGATATTCTTATGATATCTACATAAATTGATAGTTTTTGCAAATTGCACAAGCTTGCAATGCAATATCAAATTTCTTTTCTGCTGTGTCCGATTTACCCCCTAATCATTTTAGCCTACTTTACCCTAACACGTGCATAATCCTGTCTATGTACTGAACTCAACTGCCAACTACGATCCTTTTTTGAACTATCATTAAAATATATAAAAAACGAGTTTTTGAAAAATAATGTTTTTCGTTTCTATTCTAAATTTTAATACAAAGTAAACTTCGCTAATTTAATTACAATATTTGCTATTTTTTACAATTTTGGGTAAAAATGAGTACTAATATTGATGTCCAAATTGCTTTTGTCAGCGTTCTTGCTCGAAATTAGTTGCATATCCATACTTTTCTATTTTCTGTGTTCTCAAATTGTATTTTACGAATGCCAAAAAACGTCTAAAATTTCCAAAAACCCTTGGTCAACATAAAACAGGTATTATTCGCTGAGAGATTAGCGGCTCCGCGAAAAAAGTTCAAAACATATTGCCCGCACTGGAGAACAACGTGACAAAGCCAATCGAAGCGACTAATCCAAGTGTACTTAGGGCTTTATGCTTTGACTATTGACCGAGGTACAAATTTGTGATTATGTAATGAGTTAGTTTAAGGCTTCCGCCCACGACTTAATAGATTAATGAACGTTAACTATCCCTATGCGATGTTGGTTCCCAATATTTCGTTAACTTTACAAAAATTTCTATAATTTTATCATTTGAAGGTTATGCACTAGGTACTAATAATATTTCATATTAGAAACTCAAAGCATTGCTTTACGAAAGACCAGCTCTGTGATATGAAAGATGATTGCAGCACAAATTTCATATTTGATTCAACTGATGAAGGCGATAGTTGCCATTCTTATCAATGTCCAAAATGCTCAACAAATTTTGAAGACAATGAATGTATTTCTGCCGAAAAGATTTGTGATGATGTTGTAGATTGCAGCAATGAGAAAGATGAGAAATATGATTTTGGTTGTGCGAAGTATCCCTATGATTGCAATAGTGCAGTAAACTACCGAGCACATGCATATGCAGAGGTAATTTAATTCTATGAATTTGAAATCTTAAAATATTATTACATTGTATAAATTTTGACACAAAACTTGGAGAGAAATTGACATCTATTGGAAGTAATTTCAAAGTGATACGATTAACGCCCTGTGCAAGATTTTCTTACAGTGGATCGTGTTTAGTACAACCTCTATCTATGCTCACTTCACGCTCTTTTAAAAAAGGGTTCATTGATATATCAAATGTATTGAACTTGGCCAAAATATCTTACCTCAGGCTTTCATTTGGATAAGTTCCCCAGTACCTAGTTCTGTTGCATCGCAATTAATTTTGAATATTAGATGACTTTAAAACACGATGTAAAAATAATAGATTGTCAAAAAAGATAAATCCCCATACTATATAATTGTAATAGACATTAATAAAATATGCTTCAAAAATATTTTAAATATTCAATATATATATATATATATATATAG
>CABFPE010000186.1:1096686-1109246 GCA_900660155.1 Hofstenia miamia
ATATATATATATCTGTTCATCTTAACAAAGGAAACTTCATGAGTCATGATATAAAATATAAAAATTCCCTTCACTAGCAAATTTTGTGCTTTAGTCCAAATATACTCTGAAAACAATTACAATTATAGTATGAAGTTGTTTGTTTATCCTTAGACGGGATATTTAGTAGAAAATTTGTGCATTATGTCTTCAACAAAAATGTTGGTCAGAGCTCCATGTTAAACAAACAACTTTTTTCATTTAATTAATTCACAACTAAATTTGTGAAATAAACAACTTTTACTGTCATATTTTTTTTTGGTCGGAACAAACAAATTTTGTCGCCAAATTTAGTTAGTAATACCCAATAAACAATAAAACGTTTGAAACCCGTCTTATAATGGTATAACACGTTGTAAGATGTTTTAAGGTACGTTCTTCTAAACGTCTTATAAAACACCATTTCTAAATGTTGCTGAATGCCATCTAATGTCCACGAAATGATGTTATAAAACGTCTTCTAAACGCCTTAAAGACGGCTTTTAAACGTCTTCTAAACCATTTCTAAACGTCTTAAAGACGTCTTCTACACCTGACATAAATGGCATTGCTAAACGTCTTCTAGACGTCTTCTAAGCGTTTTCTAGACGTCTTCTAATCGATTTCTAAACATCTTCTAGACGTTTTCTAAACCATTACTAAATGTTTTATAACTTATTTCTATAATATTTGTAGGCAATTCCTAAGAGTTTTCTAAGCAATTCCCAAATGCTTGTTACAATTTAGTCCGGTTTTTAATGGACCAGATCAGTGACTCTCTTCGTCAAGCAATTTCAATATTATTATTATTAAATAGATATATTACCTTAATACAGGTCTACAAATATATTAAACAGTCAACAAAAGTCATTTATGGACTGATGAACTACAAGATGATTTGCATGATTTTCATGGACAAACAAGATAGTGTGTGCATCTAATATCAATACTAAATGTGTAATTGAGATGTAATGTTACTTTGTAAACGCTATTTCTTTACCCAAAATTTTTGAGGCCCCGTCTTTTAAATACTAGGATTAGTTACAGCTGGTCGGTGTTAATTAGGTTAAGTAAATGACTGACGTTAGCCTACTATTTTTTATATCGTTTGATAAAAATCACAAAAAGAAACCATGTGTACATGTGCTTTCAGTATTGAATACGTCAAATTATACTAACATGAGGAATAATGTAAACTAAATTTTCGCCATTTCAATTGTCAAATGAAATCAACACGGGTAATGGGTGTAAGCACGTACATACGCTATTGAATTAACTTGATGAATTCTCCAAGTTGAACCAGTGTAATCGGTGCTTTAGATGAATAATATGTGAATTTTAAAATTATTATAAGAATAATTTATGCAAAACTTTGCACTAAATGAATATTACTTCTTAAAAAAACAATGTTTTTGACAGTATATTTTTTAACAGTGCTTCAAAAATTTGTTTTTAACTTTATTTAGAATGGAAATATTCAATTTAAATTTATTATACGCAAAATTATTAGCACATTGTTGACGAATATAAATAAGGATATTTTATTCAAAGTATGATTATTTCATAATTATAAAAATGTGAATTTTACTGTTGTAATGAAATGACAATGATAACATGTTTGTCATTTTAAGCAAAATTATGAATGTTTTTAAAATATAATAGCAGTAATATGTAAATATGGAATGTATTTCAGTGCTTTGTAAACATCTTCTAAGCAATTTCTAAACATCTAAACGTCTTCTAAATCCTTTTTATACGTCATCTAACAATTTTTAGAGGTCTTCTAAACATTTTATTGTTTATTGGATAAAGATAATTATTTATGAATTTTGTTGGTGAAGTAGGGAGCTACATGAACGTATTTCATTATTCAAGAAAAACTAGTGACAAGTAAATTGTTATGCAGGCAGTTGAACAGTATTTTACTCAATCACTATCAATGGAAATAAAGCTTTGTTGATTTGTGATTGTCTTTAGAATATCTTAGGATCAACCTATTTTCCCAATGAAGATTTTATTTGCCTTTCTTTCTAAGTTTCTAGGAGGATTAAAGTTGGTGTTTATATCAAGGTCAGTGTCAATAATTTTTTGGTTGTTGATAATTGCATTACTGCGCAAAAATCTTATAAAAAATAGTGAATATTGGATATCTTGCATTAACACATTGATATGCAGTGTAAAAAGTCAAAAGCAATTTATTGCAAAAATTCTTTAGTACAAGACTATAAACTAAAAAAATGAAAAATGATAAGAGGAAATATAATTTGACATAAAGAGGATGCTGATAGTCTAAAATTTCTTCCTCAATGGACATCAAGATTAAACAGATTTGTAAAAGATTAGATTTGATTATGAATCAGGTTTAAAGTGAAATTGAACTCACTGATTGCCAACTGATTTTAGCAATATTTTGTTGATTGAAAATTATTTCATTTTTAATTTACAAATAATTCACCCCATATTTATTGTTTAAAGGAATTGGTTAGTTTGTGGCATAATAGAGAAGTTCCCATTTTAAATTATTTTAAATCGTATTTCTCTGAAGTATAAATTTGTGAATTTAAAATTCGAGGTTTCTGTCAACATTTTTTTACTGTTCTCCCAAAAGCACATTCCTTGCTCTTTTCAGAAGAATAAAATTTTTCTTTACATAAATGGAGCTCTACTAAGTGTGCCATCATTTCTCATGGCTTTGTAAAATTTGAAATCTCCACCACAGTGCTAAATGTCACTTATCCTGTATCATTCCATTCTCTAAATGAGTCAAAAAATATGAAATTTCAAAATTTATAACATATTCATATCTTTCAATGAAACCTAGTGTAAATGATGAATATTTAGTAAAGCCTTTCTGCTCAAGAATATATTTTTCAGGAAGGCATTTATTGTAAAATTTGAAATTTGCTTGGAAATCCAAAATGAACCATTTTTGCAGGAAATATTTTTATGTGTTTATTATTTTATTCTGTATTTTAAGGCCACTTATCAAACGTATTATCCAAAGTTAGAGAAACGATTTCAGGATTCCCAATTTTTTAGCAGTAGCAACCATGCTGCCAACATTTTCAAAGAAGTCGCGTCAAGCCTAATCATAATATGACATTTTGGAAATTGATGTATGAATTACTGATATTTAGCAGGGAATATTTTCTAACAAGATAAAATTAATAACATAGGAATAATTAAATAGTTAAAATGTACATTTATATTCTAGACATTAGATATTAAAACAATACAATTTATAATAAATCAAACACTTTTACAACTTAATATTGAAGCGTGTTTAGGTGACATCTTCAAATGGAACTTCGTTGTAATTTTCATACCCTTCATCAAATTCTCTAATTTCTACACAAGGTATTAAAATCTGTGTCTCTGCATCAATATTTCCAATTTTGAAATCATCGTTATATATTTCCATATTGTAGATAAACAAAACAATTGTAATCATACCAAACAAATATGTTGATGCAAAAATTATGAAAATATTTTTTTAGTCATGAGACCTGTTAAGACCAGCTTCAATCTCTATTCTCAATACAGGCACATAGGCAAAATAGAACTCAGTTAGATTCCATAAATATGTTTCATTGAAAGTTTTAATAGTCGAATTTGTTATGTCCAAAATGACAAATGCATTGTCCTTTGCTGTAACTAAGTCACATGAATGATTTGGATGATTAATTTCAAAAGTGCATTCTTTAACTGTCAAATTGACTGTATTTTTAGAAGCCAGTACTTCATAGTAGCACTTTGCAAAGTTATTTTTAAAATCTTCATTAAACATCTTAATTTGACTTTCTATTTCATTTGAATTAAATTTTATATGAGTGATTCTGGAACTGACAGCATTCATAAAGTAAATATTGTTTCTGAATGTAATCAAACAAAATTCACATGAGAATTTGAATAATTGATTTCCAAAATTCTGCTTCACAGAGTTTGAATAAACTTCAATAACTTTTGGAAAAGAATATATAGCATTTGATATCTCAATAAGTGACTGAAATTTGTGATTATTTAAAAAAATGCAATTTTCCATTTTAAGGCTCTTTACAGGCTTTCCATCCAATACACTATCATAGTAATTATTTCTCTGAAATTTGGAATTAGAAATTGCTACTTTTGTTGAAATACCACAAAATATATTTAAAAAATATCTATTTTTATGAATTTGCTGTAGTATATATAAATGTAATAACATTTAAATTTTATAATTATGGAAAAATTATATAAATTTGCAAACGTAGATTGTGAAATGTTGAGTTTCCCATTGCCAACAAAATTAATCATAACATATATGTCATTTAGATTAGTTGTTACAAATGTTTCAGGATGTATAAACCAAACTACATTTACAAGAGTAATGGAGTGCTAGTTACTTCTTTAATGGTAACATTAAAAAATTTTAAATTTTTTAAATTGCTGACATGTAGAATATCATTTACTTTATTATATATATATATAATATGAATATATAAGCTATATAAAATGAATTTAAGCATATATATGGTACTCAAAACAATTAATCTAATTAATACATATTTGTAATTATTTATGAGATTATAAAAGCACAACAACAGCAATTGTTAAATGATTTAAACTACATTTTGTGCATTAGGTATTAAAACCATTTAGAAACATTTTTTGAATATGAGATAGCATGATACTTAGTAATCTTTTATAAGAATAATTTTCACATACATTTGTTAAAAATTAAATGACAGATGCTAATAGATGAATCATAACCCACGAATAATTCATAATAATGAGGGTGTGTGATGGAAAGATGCAAATATTCATACATTACATAGCGAAGCTATTAATAATTTTAGAGTATACATTTGTAGTTTTCCAACATTGAAAGGACTAGTATATTTATTGTTAAATAACTTGTTATGTACAGTAGTACTAATATGTTTGTTGAATAATTGCTGTGAAATTAAGTTTTGTTAATTCTTGATATTTCCCAGAAATTGTTTTATATTTAACCAAAACTATAATGTCTGTATATGTTAAAAGAGTATTTTTTATCCATATATATGCATCATTTCCTTAAAAATTTTAAAAAAAGTCTTAACATAAACGTCTTTACACATTTTTCCATTTATTTTTAAACATTACTGACTTCACTTGTTTGAAATAGGCCTTTTTAAAGTAGATTTATTAGTTTGAGAGAATAAAAAAGTTACTTGTATTAATGATGGAACATGTGGTTGTACATAAATTTCTAATCTGTTTATTCCTGATAGAAATGTTTTTTTGGAAAACTATAAATAAAAAATATCCATGAGTTGATTTCTAGTTTGAGTTGCAATTTGGAACAACACAAGTGTGGAGCATTATAAACTAATTCAGTGTAAAACAGAAAGAAAGTGACTAATTCAAATGCATTAAACCCAATCTACCTTTTATATTTAATTGGTATATAACCAAAACCACCACATTTAATGTTACCCTTGTCGTCATGTCAGGTGATGTTATAGGCTGTAAGGCTTTATTATAATGATGGCTTTGAAGTTTTTTACTAAGCAGCATTCAAAGAAATGGCTTAACATAAATAGCAATCAATTAGTCATTAATACTGCTTACAAAGATTTGAGTGCATGGTGTGGCGTAACTGTGTTATATAACAAAGAAATACAATAAAAGAAGGGAAGGAAACTAAGATTATCAACAAACTTTGATTTAACTTTATTTGTGTAATAACACATTTATCCTTTATTATAATTTGTAAAACAATTTTAAGCACAGTTATGAGATATTGGTTGTCAGCAAATTGTTTGACAAAAAGATAAAGATGAAAAATGCTAAAGCTAATTTAGTAATGACATTGTGTAATAAAAGCAGACGAAAGAAGCATAAACAATTTTGAAATTAAGAACAGATACATGTTAATTGTATATCTGTTCGTGCAATTTGATTTTAAATAGCCTGTAATAGAATTAGTGAGTAATGAATTTAGCTTCAATAGATTTATCTTTTTTATATTGTCAGGTTTGATTAATAATGACAACAGAAAGCTAAACATCAGAGCACATAAGTAGTACTCAGGTTCCCCAAATTAAAATAAAGGAATTCTGGTAACTCAGGTTTACTAACATCTAGAGAAGTGTGCAGTCAGTAACCTGACTATGTAAATGTGTTCATAAGTTAAATATATGAATAGGGAATTTTCATTGTTTAGCGTTCCAATAAATCCTTTTAAAATAATAAGAACATCGCATCAAATAGCTGGATAGCTAATCTTGGGCTAATCCACAGTTTTAGATCCAATTTCTTAAGCTATCATAACCAGCTCTATTATACATATGAGATGCCTGCAAACCCCAATCTACATTACATCTATTGATATCATATATGAATGTTATTTTGGACCATTCAAATCTCATTTATTGCAGGCCATATTGATTGTTCACATGTACTTAGGAGCTATCTATATGATATGTATTTAAATGTAGGGCTATTTACATGTAATATCTATAACAAGCAAAAGCATCCAGGTTGTAAGTATTCATTTATTGCTATTGTCAACAATAATAAGAGCAATCAAGGCACTAAATTAATTAGGAAATCCATTGTCCACGCACTGAGATTAGTCCATTGTCTGTGAGTCATAACCAATTCCATGGTAACTGATGATCATTAATAGCCATCATTCTCTTCTTTGTTGTATGGTTTGACGTCGGGTTTTGACCCTGTATAACATTGCTGGCGATCTAAATGGAGTTCAATGTCTCTAAGATTACAAAGTCGTTGTATCAAAATAAATTAGTTTAACCAAATCATAACATATTGTAATCACAATTGGATCGAAAGCATAGATAGTTGGGGTCATACACGTAGTGAAACGAAGTCATTAGTAGCAATATAGTTCAGCCTTGCTTAATATAGTCCATTCTAAGTGTTGTACAGATTCTACAGTAGTGAAAGAAGCAGATGCCATGGCTTACACAAAGACGACTTAATGCAAAGTTTGCGTATAAAAGTTCCGGGTTGCTATGTGAATAAGAGATATTTTAGGAAGAAATGGATTGGGTGAACTAGAGAAAAAGTTCCTTAAATTACTAATATATAAATAAAATAATATAAATGTGAGTGTTTGTGTGTGCGTGTATGTATGTGTTAAATGTGATTTTTAAATGCATGAAAAGTCTTACTATCTCCTAGAATTAGCTGTTTTTTGACAAAATCTTTAAATTTTGTTTTCTAAGTTTTTTATAATTAGGTTCTGATCACGACTGATGATCTAGTTTATTCCAGAGATCGATTGCACAACGCTTAGAGCTTGTACTTGAACTTGTTAATAGGGAACTAAAATCTTATATTTATTTCTATTCTCTGATGAACTATCATGCTTTTTTGAAAATTTAAATTTTTTCAAAGTTTTTGATAAAAGTACATATTTTGCTTAAATGTAATTGTAATAATAAAATTGAGCAGTATTTTTAATGGGTTTGGCAAAAAGTATTAATTAACTGCTTATGATGTGTACATGAAAAATCCTTAAATGATAAAGTTATCTTATTTTGCAGTAATAATTTTCCTAATTTTATTTTGAAAAATTGAATGGAAAGTTAAGTCCTTATATATTTCAACGCTAAATTATTCAATGCAATTACTTTGTTTGATTATTTCATTTTCAATGGTAGCTCAATATTTAGTGTTCGATTTTTAACAAAATTAGGTGAAAAAATACTGAACTGCATTTTATCAGCATTTATTTTCAATATCAGATTGCAGGTTCTTAGTTGCTTTAAAAGCATCTTTATCTGTTTTTTTAACATGCGACATCATCGTATTGGTAAATTTTAGAATTATTAGTTTCAATTATAATATCACCTAAATAAAGAGCAAAGAAAATCGGTCCTAGAACAGTTCCCTGTGCTACGCCTCTTTCAGATGTTACATATTATTCCAATTTTTTCCATTCAAAACTTCACACTTTTCAGTATTTTAAGAAGTTCATGATTAAATGAATCGAGTTGTTATTAAAAGGCTGCTAACTGTCCAAAAGCTACACATTGAATTGGTGCGCAGTTAGCAGGACTCCCAAATTGTGGACCATATTATGTTATGGTTAGGTATAAGGAAAATAAGACTGCGTTCATTTCCTACATGCACCTATAATGTTTATACACTGTGATGATACTATACCACTGGTTAATATGAGTGCACAGCAATTATGTGCTATTTAATAGTGAGCTGAGAAACAAGAACCACTTCAAGACTGTTTATTTGAATTGAGATAGAAATTAAACAATGAGACAATTAGGATAGCACCACACACTCAAATCACGAGCTGCCTTCCCCTCAGGTAGCACTTGGGCTGGAAGCCATATGAATTGGTCATCCTGGAAGTTTACCTAAACAGTTACAAGTTACAGTGGATGAATTACCAATGTTGTTTCTTAGATCTATTATTGTTATTTCACTAGAATCATTGCTGCTCTATTAAGGCCTCATTTGTAACCTTCTGCAGAGTCAACTAGTTCTTTGGTAATGCTGCTATAGTCCCTAGCCACTTTTTCTACATTTTAACATAACTGGCCTTCTTTAGATTACAAGAAGTGTTGTGTTCACCAATTCCACATGGCATCACGCCAAAGATCCATCATGAGCTAAGTGTTTCTTAGTAGAAAATAAATGGTGCTGCCCTGTTTTGGAGATTCTACACTATGTGCCTCACTTTGTAATATCTATCTCAATAAAGTTTGTTATCCCTAAACCTACATATAAATAATTAATAAGATAAATAGCATGCAGTTACATGCATTTGTACTGGCAAACAGGCATGATTTAACTACAGTGTGAGTATTATGTGCATTTGCCAAACAAATTGAGAAGAGCAAGTTTTTATCTCCTAACTATTTACCTATACATAACTTAATGCCACCACAATTTGGGCATTGTAAGACGTCAATAACAGTGATCCTTGTTCCAACGTGATTCCCAAACTATTGCCAGGCTATCTAATTGTTATCATTGTGAGCAACATTAAATAAAACCAGTGAGCAAAAGAGAGAATAACACTAGCATTGAGCTAAACTACTAGATTGTAACAAATGAGTTACAGCTTGCCCTAGGTTTATATACAAATTGTTTCAATACCTGCAAATTTTATACAATTTTCCCTTGTTATCAAAATTTAAATTAAGCAACGTCATGTTAGAATCAAGGGGAAAATCAAATACTGCACCAAAGTAATATGACTAATATCAAAATTGGGAGGATCTCAAAAGTAAATCAGAATAAAAATCAAAATAAATCCAAGAATATATTTACAAATAATCAGGAAAATATATATTAACTGCTGTACATTAATATGATCTTTAAGTAGAATGTTTATTTGTGCAAATCAAGGAAACTTTTACTAATAATCCCTGCCTAAGACAACTGAGGCTATATTATTTAATTGAGTAACTAGGCTTTTGCTAATAGGTGCTATGAGCCTAATAGGTGGAATGAATTAATCATATAAACCCCAATTGTTCCCTGAGTGACATTACATTCCCCTTTGCCTACTTTAAAATTTGGGTAACAATTTTAGAGGCGGCCCTAATAGTAATTTCTGCATTTCCTCAATCATTTCAGCTGCTAGTTCATCATCCTAACTTTAACCATCTTTTAAATTGATTTCAAGAAATTGCTTATCTATTGATCACTGCTAAAAATAAGTATGTTGTCAATATGCATAAAAATGATTCTGAATATCTTCTTTTTGAATGTAAAACTGAATACTGAATGATCAAGATCACATACCATGCAATATCAATATTGAGAAGTTTGGCTGAGTCCATATGCGCAAATATTTAGATTCCAAATACAATCCACTGGACAATCAATGTTTTTCAGAAGAACAACATAAATATCCCTATGAAGAGGGTCTCCATTTTAGTATCACACATAGTGACATATGTGCGGCTGTAGGGGAATACGATTCATTAAATTCCTGGTCTTGAAAGCCTCACATAACCAATCAAGCTTTGAGAAGCATTTCACTGCATTCTAATGTTTTCATCATGCCGAAATTATATTTTTACTTCTTCAAACGCATTGTTTGATATTCAGCTCTCTATATCACGTTTCTTTGCATCATAATAAGGATCATCTTCTGCCAAGTGAACAAATTGTTCTCCATATCAATCTGGAATGTGTTTCACTTGACTAGATGTTCTCTTCAAACTGCCACATTCTTTATGAGATCTTGATGATTCTTCACTAGCTTCATAATTTTCCAAACTTAAGTATTCATCAGCAATGTTGTCATCACTGTCAATGCCTTTTGCCTTCTAAAAGCTTTTGCATTTCAACTCCCCAGAGCTAACTCAGAACTCTCCTTAATTACTATCGCTTCCTTTTCAACGTGATTTACAGAGGTGTGCCATCTGAAAATGTTTCAATGACAACATCACATATTTCCAAGCATGCTTAATTAAGACTTCAATGCCTTCTTTGGAAACAACCACTTCCAGTCCACGCCAATGCTTATTATCTCTGAATTGATACAGGACATTCTTGTCAACTGGGAAACATTCCCTGTTGCCTGGCCTGACTTTGCTAAGAATGAACGTCTAACATGGTCAGAACAATCAGCCTGCGAAAAAAGTTATTTGTGCAACTATGTTTTTAAAGGAAAATGTAGAAAAAGGAAATTGTCAATAAATGGATTTTTACCATATATTACTTGATATGGAGAACACCAATTCCAATTTGGGCAAGAATTTTTAGCAAAAACTAATATCTTTAGAACAGTCCGAATGTCAGTGGAAGGTTCATCTGCTTCGACATGACTTACAGTCTCTTTAATAACTCTGTTGTGCCTCTCCACAATACCCACGCTGAAAGGAGAGTACAGAGCACTTACAGAATGTTCAATACCCAGGTGATCACAAGCAGTTAACATCAATTTTCAACCAAATTCCTTGCCATTGTTAGCGAGTATACATGTATTAAACCCAAAAAATACTGCACCACTCGAATATGTATGCATCAATGACATTTTTGTTACACTTTGACGTCAATGGTATACACATACTAAGCCAACTAAAGAGGTCAATAATGTGAAATACCCAGCAAATATTATTAACCTCAGAAAGCCAAAAGAGATCAAATCCTACTGCCTCATTAAATCGTGCAGACAGAGGAAACGTAGCCACAGATTTTAAATTAGACTAATTTGCGTTGACACACCAGATAAAGCTAAGTCACCTGTCAAATCCAGAAGTTATGCTGCCTGCGCTATAGTGAGTAATGTGTTCATGCTACTGAAGTTACCAATGATGAGGTCTTTGATGAAGTGAAACAATTAGAATTTACAAGTTGGCTTGCTAATGATGAGGAAATACAATGCGCAGATAAATCAGCTTTGAACGTTTTTACAACTGGTTGAGTGTTGTCTATGAAAGAGTCAAGTGATTGTGAAAAATATCCTAAACCGAGGTTAGTGGTTTGTGGCTTTCAAAATGTAGAATATCCTGACTCCTATTCACCAATGTCTATGCATGTTTTCAGTAGCATCCTGGAAAAGGTGGAATACACTCACAGTCGACATTAAACCCCGCATTCTTTAAAGGAAGACTTTAACACCTATTACAGAAACAAATGAAAATCCACATAAGAAATATGTAAAGTTATTGACTCAATTTACGACATCAATGACATTTGTGTAATTCAATGATAACAAAATAATAAGCGTGACTTTTTTGTGATGAGTCTCTTTATGTAATTTATATCTGTCATTTGTTTCCTTAAATATGACCCATTAGCCTTGCAACTGTTTCATAACCAACTTAACTTACACTTACACATTTTCAAAAAATCTGTGCCCACAGCATCAACAAAAGAAATCATACCAGAAGGCAGCACCACAACCGCACACTTAAACAAAATAACCACGTCCTTACCAAGAAAAAAGTAGTTGCCACATGGAAAACATTTTATATTTCAATATAGACAACCATTGAGTATACACACTATCAGGGATTTCTACAATGTAGTTGTTAAGTTAATGTTTTAGCCTTTTTTGTATAAGATATTGAAATGACACTGAAATATCAGTCTGTCATTCTTCAAATGTAGAAGAATAAAATACTTGATATACCATCTAATTTTTTTATTCAATATGTAGTGCATTATGCTCTACTGCATGTGCTTACACATATCTAAAACAAACTTTAAAATGAAAACCAAAAAATACATGGTAATTTATAATGTAGTTAGCAAAGGCTTCAAAATGACACAAAGAACTCGCTACATTAATCAAATTGTAAACGGTTTATTAGATTTAAATTTGAAAAATTTATTTATTCACTAATCTCCCTGATCAAATGAAGCATTCAATAAACGACAATACTATTGCTCAAATACATATATATATATATATATATATATATATATATATATATATATATATATATATATATATATATATATATATATAAATGAAATATTAATTTTTTTAAGATATTTTTAATTTATATATAACCACTATATTGTTTCTAACACATAGATGATTGCTAGAATAAATATAAACAAATGCT
>CABFPE010000186.1:1114543-1133925 GCA_900660155.1 Hofstenia miamia
GGTCATTTTATGGTCCTCATAATCGGCCTTCCCCATCAACAATTCAACGTTTGGTGAAAAAATTTAAATCCACATTTACACTACATAATGTGACAGTGCCAGTAAAACAAAGAAAAGCACGAAGTGAACAAAATATTGCTGCCACTAGAGCTTCAGTTGAGCAAGACCCAAATCAGTCTCTCACACGCCGTTCTCAACCATTGGGCATCTCTGTGACATCATTATGGTGAATTTTGCGAAAGGATCTTGGTCAACATCCATACAAGATCAAATTGACACAAGAACTGAAGCTGCTTGATCATTTTAAGCGTCGGACATTCGTCAATTGGGCTCAACAGCAACTTGAAAATGATGCTGATTTTCACCACAAAATCATCTTCAGCAACAAAGCTCATTTTTAGCTCAATGGATTTGTAAACAAATAAAATATGCATTATTGGTCAGGCAACAACCTTCACGTGTTGCATGAGACACGATTACATCCTGAAAAAATTACTGTTTGGTGCGGATTACATGCTGGTGGCATCATTGGGCCATATTTTTTCGTTGATGATGAAAATCGCCATGTTACTATCAATGGAAATCGCTACTGTGAAATGTTAACTGATTATCTTTGGCATGAATTGGAGTATATGGACTTGGCTGATATGTGGTTCCAACAGGATGGTGCGACTAGCCACACAGCTAGCATTACAATCGATTTATTGAAAAAAAATTCGGCGAATGTGTTATATCAAGAAAAGCTTGAGTCGAATGGTCACCTCGTTCGTGTGATTTAACACCTCTAGATTATTTTCTTTGGGGACACGTGAAGAGTTTGGTCTACACTAATAGGCCAGAGACTTTGGATGAACTCAGAGCAAATATTGAACGTGAAATTGCTGCTGTACCGATCAATTTGTGTGAAAAAGTGGTTGAAAATTGGGTTCAACATCTGGACATCTGCAAACGTGCCCGTGGGGGCCATGCTAAAGAAATTGAATTTCATTCATAATGTAATTGAATGTACTTTGATGTGAAAAAAAAAATTCATTGATATCTCAAACAGTTTTCGTTTTATTTCAAAATAACATGTGTGCGCTCATAATGAAAAACCCTTTATATATTATTTGAATGTTATGCAATGAATGAAAATTGCGTTATAATTATGGTACGCTGCCCCATACCAATGTGTTGATGATAACCAATGAAATTTTTACCAACCGACAACGGCAAAATTTTATAACAACCTTACCCAACCCACACCCGCAACCCGCGCTGATACACTCAACTTACGTTCACCCTTGCCCTCAACCTAATTGGCTTTCATAAAAAAATGAAAAAGTAAAGTCATAAAGATTGCTTACTAAAAGTCCAAATGCAACAGTTAACATAATATATTGAAAAATTATATTACTTCTTCAAACTGCTAATATTAGTTTTCCTAGTTAATTTCAGTAAATTCATACACATACATTTAGACCGATGGGGCTTAAGATGCCTCTAAGTAAATGTAGATTAGCATCAGAAATTTGCTGAAAAAATCAATTTCTGAAAATTGCTATAGAAAAAATTTAATTACTTGCTATTCGTGATGCAAAAATCACAGTCATGGAACTATTAATTGTATGTAGATGACTACCTAATTGTTTACTTTGAGCAAACTATATAATGTTAAACAAAATGACAGTTGCATCCCTTACATTCCCCAAAAAATTTAAAAAGAAATAAGTAGGTTAGCACCGTCTCTGTGAGTCCCCCGAGAATGCTACCCTACCTATTAACAGGCTATTACAATGCTTTATACGTTCTCATTTACGATATTGAGCTCTACTCAGATAATGAATAACAATATAACAACCAAACAATGAATTAATGATAAAATATGTTGGTATGACAAAGTTGAATTACCTGTAAATTAATGACATTTTGCAACACTTGGAAACAATTAACCAAGATATTATTGTAGTCATTTGAATATTGAATTTTGGACACAAAACATGCCTTAGCAACAAATTAAACAGAAATAACTTCTATTTAACCAAATAACGAAATGTCTCCTAAATTTCATGTAAAATGCTATTGGGGAAGTATATTGCTTTGACATTTATTATTAATGCTATTATTATTTTTAACAGAAGTTAACATTGAAAACAGGTTTTTACTCATCTTTGAATGTTGATAATCACACTAAGATGTCTTCTTTATTTGCATATTGCATAAAGGATTGTTTCATTATTTGAGTTCCCGCGCAATATATTTACATTATTTGCTATTAACGTACTTTTCAAAATACGTGTTTGGTATGGGGCAAAAAATTGTTCAAGAAATTCAGAAAAATATTTCAATTGCAAAATCAATGATGTAAACGTCATTAGATCAAAGAAGACTATCACATTTTCTGAAATAAAAGCAAATGACATTCTAAGTTTCACCAATGTACCAAATTTAAAATTCATTAATGTTGCCATTAAAGAAGTAGTTAGCATGCCTATTTGTGACAGTATTAGTCATGTAATTGTGCTTTGGTTTATAAATCCTAAAACCTTTGTTAAAACTATAGCTTTTAACTCTTTACAATTCCATTCTGGATGGCAATGGAACAAATGTAAATGACACATAGGGTATGATTAATCTGGTTGGTAATGCAAATTAATATAATTTTTCATATTTATATATACTACAGCAAATCCATAAATAATAGATATTTTTTTAATATATTTTGTGGTATTTCAACAAGACATTTAAAGAATTAGGTAACTTCAATTTTCCTAAAACCTCCCCTATCAGAACTTAGACAATCAAATTGTAGATCAACACTGCAATTTGGGCTACCTACCTTAAGAGAATTAAAAACTATTGTATAAAATTTAGACGTTCTACTCATATACCTTACTTTATTATTAAGAAATGATTTTATGTATTTGGGGACAATATATTATTTGCATTTAATCAATGTGTAGTTGAAATCGAATTTTCGGAGATTCTGAAAAAGTCAGATATAACACCTTTGTACAAAAATGGAGATTCCCTCATTGCTAAGAATTATAGGCCAATCTCAATGCACGCACCCCTTTAGTAATTTATTCGAATAATTCTTGCCCATCCAAATCAGCCAATGCCTTGCATCTGAGAATATCTTATCATGTAAACAATATGGTTTCCGAGCTAAGGTTAGTACAAGTGATGCAATTATTTCAATTACTGAGAAAATATCCCCAAATATATCTCAAAATAAATCTAGTTGCATAGACTTTCTAGCAAGGTTTTAATTCAATAAATTTTGAAATTTTGGCGATTAAACTTAAAAATTACAGCTTTCAACAAAATTCAATTGCTACTTATTAGTTTTTTAGAAAATAGAAAACAGCGTGTTTTAATAAATAATATGAAATCTGAATACGTTAAAAACGGTCAAGGAGTGCCTCAAAGCACTTATGTAATATATTTAAATGACATTATTAAATCGTAATGAACTATATTAGTTTGGTAAAGATCGTGATGCTTTTAGTGCCACAAAAATTTACAAAGTGATATTGAAAATCTTTTTAGGTATTTCTCATCCAATCAATTAATAATTTACATTGAAAAAATACAATTCATAATATTTTCCCCCAATTCTATAAAAGAAATTCAAACAAGATGAAATAAATTGTTAACAGTGTTCCAATAAAACAAATTAATCATGTTACATATTTAGGTGTTCATATTGACAACGATTTAAAATTTGATAAATATCTCCTAAAAAAGTGACAAAAAATGGCTTCTAGCATTAAATACTTATAACACTGCAGAAATTTTGGACCAGCTTACCACGTTAAATTATAATAAATGCGTTTTGTTCTTCGCAATTATATTATTGCTCAGATTTATTTAGTAATTTTAATGGAAAGTCCGCTATTTATTATCAAAAACTTTTAATTGGTTGTTAAAAACATTAAATTTTTTCACTTAAGCGTGATCATGTACGTGAATACAGACGAAAGTATAATATATTATTCCCCTTATATCAAGTACAGTTCCATGCAGCTTCCATTATATTTTTAAAAGCATAAATATAACAAAGAATCACTGTCTTTTCTTGGTAAATAATTAGAAGTAAATACTTGATCCTAGTTTGCATCAAGCAGCCTCTAATATTTGGAATGATTTAAAAAATGAGATAACAGTGGAAAAAATTTACAAAATATTAGAAAAATATTAGAAATTGCACTTTTACACCAACAAAATACAATTGGAGACACAAACATGCTAAAATCATTTACTGATATTTTTACTGCACTCACCACATTCATAGACACACACACACACACACAAAGTTATTATTGTATATTTAGTTTGTAGATTAGTTGTATCTGTTAACAAATATATTGCTTTGACTGTTATTTTTAGCAGAAATTAGCACCGCAAACAGATTTTAACTGATCTGTAAATCTTAACAATCATACTAAGATGTCTTCTCTACATACTTATTGTAATAGCTTGTTTCAATTATTCGATTTCCCACACAATATACATTTGATTAACTGGAATTGTACAATGAAGATTTTGTTAATATTTGCTAGCATCTTACATTTCAAAATAAATATCTTGTATGGCTTAAAAGATAATGTAAAAATCATTACATCAGGGAATACTACGATATTTTCTGGTTCAATACCCTATGCTGAACTAAATGTCAGTGACATTGGAAATGTAGCCAATGATCAAGATTTAAAATTTTTTAATGTTACCATTAAAGAAGCAATTCACATAGAAGATTGTAACAGTATTACTTTGGTAAATGTGCTTTTGTTTATAAATCCTAAGACATTTATTGGGACTAAAGCTTTAACACTTTATAATTCCACTCTTAATGGAAATGGAACAAATCTTAATCGCGCAAATGGTGTGATTGTTGTACTTAATAACGTTAACATTTCTCAATCAACATTTGCAAATTTATATAATTTTTCTGTATTTATGCAAATTTATCACACAAATATTTATATAGACAACAGCAAGTTCATAAATAATAAGAATTTTTCAAATATATTTGCTGGTTCAGCAACAAAGGTAGCAATTTCTCATTCCGAATTTCAGAACAATAATGACTATGATACTGTATTAGATGGAAAGCATGTAAGGAGCCTTAAAATTGAAAATTGCAGTTTTTTAAATAATCGCAAATTTGAGTCATTTATTAAATCAATGAATTATAACTCCATTGGAAAAGTTATTGAAGTTTATTCAAACACCATGAAGTATAATTTTGGAAAAAAATTGTTCAAATTCTCATCTAGAGTTTGTTTTATTGCGTTCAGCAACAATATTTACTTTATGAATGCTGTCCGTTCCAAAATCACTCAAATAGAAATTTCTTCAAAAATAATAGAAAGTGAAATTCAGATTTTCAATGAAGAATTTAATAATAACTTTGCAAAGTGTTACTATGAAGTAAAGGCTCCTAAAAACACAGTGAATATGACAGTTACAGAATGCACTTTTGAAATTAATCATCCAATTAATTCATGTGACGTAGTTAAAGCAAATGATAATGCATTTGTCATTTTGGATATAGCAAATTCGACTTTTAGAACTTTCAATGAATCATACTTATGGAATAAAAGTGATTGCCATTTTGCCTATGTACCTGTATTGAGACTAAAGAATGAACCATGTCTTAGCAGGTCTTTTGACTACAAAAAGATTTTTATAATTTTTGTATCAACATATTTGTTTGGTGTGATTACAATGGTTTTGTTTATCTGTAATATGAAAATTTTAAAGGGTGATTTTAAAATTGAAAAGATTGATGCAGAAGCACAGATTTTGATCCCTTCTGTAGAAATTAGAGAGAATGATGAAGTTCATGAAAATTACTACGCTGTTCCATTTGAAGATGTACGCCAAAAAAATATAATCAATTGAATCATTCAAATTCAAAAGTCAAACAAAATGGTAAACAGGCTTCATTATTATTTTGCAAATGTGCTTGATTTATTATATATAGTAATTTTTTAATACCTAATGTCTAGAATATAAACTTTAATTGTTTAATTATTGGTATATTATTATTTTTATCTTGTTAGAAAATAAGTGGCTTTGTATTCATAGATATCATTTGCTAGAACATAATATAAATGAAAAATTTATCATGTGTTAACTTTATGTATTTATATATTCAATTTTTTACCTTCAGTGATCCATTATTTACTAAGTTAATATACATATTTCACAGATATGTATTTGAAATATGTTCAAATCTTAGAGAATCACAGAAATGAATTTCTGTATTTCAAGTAGTTTTGCAACAATATATTCTTAGGAAATAAAATCAATATACTAAAGTGTCAACTATGATGATGCTACATTAATTATGGCGCAAAATTGAATGAATTTACAAATTCTGAATTTTTAGAGAGAACAATTTACCTAAAAATTTCAAAAACACCAAATGTACCTATTGACACTAACACAAAGTCTGAGCATAATATCCCTGAAATCCATACATTTGTCTAAAAAGTTTGGCCTTAGATTGTGCAATTGGAAATATTAATGCAGAAAACGTAATAATGATTTCTGCAAAAACACCTCACTTTGGATTTCCAAGCAAATCTAAAATTTTGCAATAAATGCATTCCTGAAGAATTATTTCTTCAGCAGAAATACTTTTACTATAGGTTTTATTGAAGAATTTAAAGATGCTTCTAAATTTCAATTTCATATATTCTGCCTCATATAGAATTTAAAACAACACATGATTAGTGACATTTGGCACTTTGTTGAAAATCTCAAATTTTGATAAACCCATGAGACATGATGGCACACTTAGTAGTGCTTAATTTAGATAAACAAGAAATTTCAGTCTTCAAAAGGTGCAGCAGGAAGTAACCTTGGGTTCTCTGCTAAATTTAAATTAATGAAACACAGTTTCTTTGAAGAACTGTTACAAACTTTTTGAAAGAAATAATGCTTTCAATATCAATGAGGTCCTATTTTAAATTTACAAATTTATGTTTTACAGAAAAACCATGCAAAAAAAATTTACAGTTTGTAACTTCTTCACAAAAAAATTCATGCTGCTTACTTTACTATGTTATGAACTAAGCCAATCCCTTAAAATATAAATATGGCTGTATTAAAATCATAAATAATTATCCATGTGCCAACAAAAATGTCGACAAAATTTTTTTGTTCAGAATAAAAAAAAATGCTACGAAAAAGTTGTTTGGGTATAACCTCATTTGATAAATTTAGTTTTTAAGTAATTAAATGAAAAAAGTTTTTAGCATTATGTGAGACACTGAAAATCATTTTTGTTGGAGAAACAATGCTTCAACTTTCTACCAAGTATCACCTTAAAAAATAAATTAAAAATTTTGAAATATAATTGTATTTATTGTCAGAGTTGGCCGGACTAAAATATAAAACTAACTATAACAATTTGGGCTGGGTTTGGCCCTAATGTTTTAATTGGTATCTGAAATACAAGAAATTTAATCAAAAATGTTCCATTCGGCATATTTTTACTCTAAATTCTAGTTCCCACTTATTAAATTACATTGAGGCAGGGATCAATCAAGTCCTCATAAAGTGCCACCACTGAAATCCAGCAGAGTATTCGACAAGTCTTTAAAAGACCATCAATTTTTTCAGAACTTAAATTATTCTAAACAAAAGTGGAAATTTTAAAATGTTTTATTGGAAAATCAAATGGGCTTAATATTGACCTTTCAGAAATTTATATTGATAACATAAAATTTACATATAAAAAAGGATTGTAAATCATTTAAATCAGACATTTAAAGAATTAGATAAACTCAATTTTCTTAAAAGTTCTCTATCAAAACTTAGACAATCAAATTGAAAGTCAACACTTCAATTTGGGCTATCTACCTTTAGAAATAATATAAACTATTGTATAAAATTTAGAGGTTATAAAATCATCAGGTTCTACTCATATACCTTACTTTATTATTAAGAAATTTTTTTATGTATTTGGGGACAATATATTATTTGCATTTAATCAATGTGTAGTTGAAATCGAATTTTCAGAGATACTAAAAAAGTCAGATATAACACCTTTGACAAAAATGGAGATCCCCTCATTGCTAAAAATTATAGGTCATTCTCAATAACACACCCCTTTAGTAATTTATTCGAATAATTTTTGCACATCCAAATCAACCAATGCCCTGCATCTGAGAATATCTTATCATGTAAACAATATGGTTTCCGAGCTAAGGTTAGTACAAGTGATGCAATTATTTCAATTACTGAGAAAATATCCCCAAATATATCTCAAAATAAATAGACTTCCTATAGACTTAAGCAAAGCTTTTAATTCAATGAATTTTGAAATTTTGGCATTAAACATAAAATTTACGGATTTCAACAAAATTCAATTAAATTACTTATTAGTTTTTTAGAAAATAGAAAGCAGGGTGATTTATTGAATAATATCAAATCTGAATACATTACAAAAGATCAAGGGGTGCCTCAAGGCACAACCCTTGGATAACTTTTATATGTATTATATCTAAATGAGTTTATTAAACATGTAAATCATAATGATTTATATTATTTTGCTAAAGATGCTTTCCTTATGAATAAAGATCATGATGCTCTTAGTACCATAAAATAATTACAAAGTGATATTGAAAGTCTTTTTAGGTATTTCTCATCCAATCAATTAAAAATTAACATTGAAAAAATACAATTCATAATATTTTCCCCCAATTCTATAAAAGAAATTCAAACAAGATGAAATAAATTGTTAACAGTGTTCCAATAAAACAAATTGATCATGTTACATATTTAGGTGTTGAAGCATGAAATTTGGGACAAGATTACCACGTTAAATTATATTAAATGCATTTTGTTTTTATTTAGTAACTTTAATAGAAAGTCCGCTATTTATTATCAAAAACTTTTAATTGGTTGTTAAAAACATGAAATTTTTTCACTTAAGCATGATCATGTACGTGAATGCAGACAAAAGTATAATATATTATTCCCAATATATCAAGTACATTTCCATGCAGCTTCCATTATATTTAAGCATAAATATAAAAAAGAATAAGACTTTTCTTGATAATTACTTATAAGTAAATACTTGATCCTAGTTTGCATCAAGCAACCTCTAATATTTGGAATGATTTAAGAAATGAGATAACAGTGGAAAAAATTTACAAAATATTAGAAAAATATTAAAAATATCCTTTTGTGTTTTTCCAATAATTCTTCCAATTTTTCTATTTTGTCCTCTTCAAAGTGTTGGTATTCTTCCTTCTTTAGGTCTGGTATCTTGTAGTCTTTTTCTTCTTGTTCACTTCTCATCCCTATGCACTTGAGTTGGCCTTAGGGACTACTAATTTCCTTGATAGTGTTCATCCACTTGTCCTTGAATTGGCCTTTTGTATTAGTTTCTATTTTCATTTGCTCATGCTTGAATTGACCTTGCAAATTACTCACTCAATCCTTGCCTTCACTTGATCACCTGATGGTGTTCATCCATTTGCCCTTGAATTGGCTTTGTGGATTACTTTTCGTTTTCATTTGCTCATCCTTGAATCAATATTGCAAATTACTCACTACATCAACACCTTCAATTGATTTCCAAATTGTTCTAATGTTAGATTTGATGTATTTCCCCTATATCTTCACACTAGGTTTTTTCATATTAATGTTTCTATTTGTTGCATTCAGAATTGGTATTTTTAACTTTCCATTTTTGATAGCACAGGCACTTGATGGAATTGATACTATCTTTGTGTTGATTCCTTGCTGTTCATATAACATGATATCTCCTGTTATCTGCTTTTCCATTTTTATTGTATGCATTCTCCACTGGTATGGTTGTAATTTTGTCTTCCTCAAATTCAAATGTGATTGTTGTTTTTTTCCTTTTTCCTCTTTGATTTTGATTTCTTCCTCGTGTACTTTTATAGTTTTATTCACATAATTTATCACACACTTGTTTTTTGTCAGAAAGTCATCACTGAGTATCACTTCTTATGGTAGCAAGTTATTATGCATGTCTACCAATACCAGTGATTGGTAAAATGTTGTATTGGCTATTCCCATTTGTACCAATTTCATTATGCCTTTGGTATCAATGTATTCACCTGATGTGCTGTTTTGTCTCTTGTTAGATTTTTCTAAGTTTTTGCATTTAAATCCCAATTTCAACACACATTCATCTGTAATTATCTAGGTTGCTGCACCTGTATTGATTGTTGTCTTCATCTGATTCTTCTCTGTCCAAATCTATCAGATCTTCTTTCCCATAATATGTGTCTCTGTTTCCAATTATGTTTATCTGCTTCTTGCAATCTAGTTTCTTATGTTCTTTTTGTCTGCAGTTATAGTAATTAACATCCTTTTATTTTATTTTTTTGTTTTCCCATCTCTTGTGCACAGTTTAATTATTTTTTCTGGTTTTTCTCTTTGAAATTTCTATTTGATGTCTGTGTTTTTAAGTTGTTTCTATTTAGTGGCATCTCCCTGTTCCATGCTGCTTTCTTGTATATTCATGCATTGTTATATATTGTTGCTTGTATGTCAACCACTTTTCTTATCATTTTTCCAGCTTGTCATTGACATCACAATTTATTTTGAAATGAGACCTTATATTTTCAAGCATACCCTTGCAGATGTGGGCAAATAGGTTGTATTTCAATTATGTATTCTCCCTTGAGCTTAATGTTAACAGTCTTTCCACCTGTTGAATATAGTTCCTTATATCATTGTTCTTCCTCATCTTTGTCATGCTAAGGATGATGTGATATTGGTTTTTAAAACTTTTATTTTCATAGTAATCCATGAAATCTCCTATCAGTAGCTCAGAGTCACTTTTTGTTTCAGCATCTAATAATAAGTAATGCTGGTACAGAGTTCTCATCAAGTATATTGGTAGCCTTGCTGCTGCTTCCTCTTGGTTAACCTTTCTTTGCACCATTGTGATTTTGAACATCTGGAACCACTCAGTGATTGTGGGGTTGTATCTGCCTGCCTTTGCATTAAATTTTAGAAGTGTTGCCTTACAGGAGGTTGTCTCATTGTTTCTGCTGTGTTGTAGTATTGATTTCTCAAAATTTGGTTTCATCTGCTTTTTCATTTTTTCTTCATTTTTGAAATTGTTTTGCTACTGCCTTTGTTATCTTGTCTATTATTTTTTGTTTTTCCCTCTCATTCTCTTCTTCATAGTATTGGTATTCTCTCTCTCTCTCTCTCTTGCTTGTTTCTCCTTTCAGACATTGTTTGTAGTTCTCTCTCTTTTTCTTCTTCAAATTCCATCTTGTGAGTTTCTATTTCTCCCTGTTTTTTTTCTTCCATTAATTTGATCAATCAGAGTCTGTCTTATAATTGTTTGATTGTGTGATTGGACTTTGTTGTCTTTTATTAGCAATTTGTTCTCTGTTTCAAGTTCCTGATACATTCTTTCCCACTTTCATTCTGTTAATGAACTTTTTGTTTGCCTCAGTAAGTTGTTGTGTTATTCTCTTTATTTACTGTTGGAATAATTTATTCTGTTCTTCCATACCTTGAGCTCATGTCTGTTTTGAGTTATTTTTCAACATCATTTCAGTCTCTTGACTCTTTTTTAAGACTTTGTAAATTTCCTTTGGACTTGTTACTGGGGACATATGAATTTTCTGCAGTTGCATCATTTGGCACTGATCTGTTCTCTCAGTAGGTGGTGTCAATCTTGGTGCAACTGGAGTTATAATTACTTGGGATTGGGTTTTTTTCATTCTTCCTTTTTTACTTCTATTTGTCATGATTATTACTTTGTTGCAAGTAGTGGTTTTTTGCTTACAGTTCTGATTCTTTCTTCACAATGCTATGCATCCCAGTTAGATATATTGACTAATTGACCTTCCTCTCTTTTGATTTTCTGCTAAGTTTGATTGCTTGCTTTGGACATTAATTTCTCTATTAAAGTAAAAGTTTTGGTAACAAAAGTTGCTTGTCTTTCTGAATTTTGCTGATTCTTCATGATGTTGTTCAGATCTTTGTAACCTGTCATGGTCATGATATAGCATCTCCTACCAGGCCCAACATCAGGTTGTCCAAATCTAATCTTTGGTTCTCTGTCAATTTGCTAGGAAGGGAGCAACTTGTTCTCAACTGCTTTAAGAATTAATAATATTTCTTAGTTAACTCTTATAAGCAGATAAATTAGCAATCACTATTTAGGTGAAGTTTTGTTTTTCTGCAGTTGTTCTGTTCTCTCTGTGAGCAACAAATCCAATAATCCAAGTTATTTGTTTAGCATAATCCATAAATTAAGCTGCATAAAGACGTCAGTGAAATATAATTAAAGAAAAAGGAATATGATTAAAAATTTATTTAGCAATTAAGTTGATGTATTTTGTAACTAAGAATTATCAAATGTAAATGTAAAAAATTAGTGCTTGCCAATATTGCTTCTCTTTACTTTTAGCCAATTTTGTCAGACAATAGTTTAAAATTCAATTCAACAGGTACTAACAAAATTTTGTTGTAAATAGAATCAAACCATTGGTGAAATTGTTGAAGTAAATTCTTTGGATTTCTTATCTTTAGTTTATTTGTGGCTTGATTAATTAATTTCTATTTCTAGCTAAATAGTTCATGTCTAGTAGTGGTCAGGATCCTATGATGGGAACAATTCTAGGTTCTGTGCCCCTGACCACTAACCCACATTTAAGTTAAGTATATGTGTAACATGCTCCACCTAGCTTATTGCGCTGTGTCTAGCTACTGATAATAGGTATCCGGTAAATCGCGGGTGAGGTGTTACCAAGTTGTTGAACCATCAGACCTCTCTATCTTATTAACTAGTTATGTTAATTAAATAATTGAGTATTGACCATCACTGTTTAGGTGACAGAGCATCACGATGTTTCCTCTTCAGTTCTTCCATGGGCTACTGCCCGAAGCCGATCTCCACAAGACAGCTCCTCTTCTCCTGTAACAATGGTTGAGTCCACGGCACCACCTCAGCTCAACTGGAATTAATTATATGTACCTTACGTTAGCTCAGTGCGTGCACTCAAGTAAAGTTGTAACTGACTTAAACTCAATTTTGTAAAGTGTTTGTTGTTTTGATTTAATAAAGCAACCGGGCATTGACACTAACTGCATTTACATAATATTAAAATAGCCATTACCGTAAAACTATCGGCTTAATCATCTAAGTAATACGATTGAAGTTTCCTATACCTACATTTACTAGTACTACATGTAAAGTCATTTATCAGTCAATTATAGTCGAGTCTCCTACATTTAAGAATATATAAATATCCCTAAGTGTCGACTATCCAGTCGTTTCAAGCATTGATTATTTTATACATGTATTGATCGATAGTCAGACTAGGCAAGAATCGAAAAACTCCTAACCATATCATAAGTGCGGTTTCGTGACTGGCACAAGGACCCTGAGAATCGATCCCGTGATGGAATCCAGCCACTACTTGACACAACTTGCCTAGCTGCACATTTTATTAAATAATCAAACCAGATAAGAGTAGAAATGAAAATTAAATAAACTCCGAAGAATTTATTGTTCATCAAAAATCAAAGCTATTTATAAAATTTCTACAAAAGTACCTGCCAATTTTAAATTTCAAATGATTCATCTGCCAATATGGCTGTTCCAACATAAGTGTTATTTTGCTCAATTTAATTTGTCAAATGTTTCTTGATCGGCTAACAAGTTTTCTTATTTTGAACAATATTAAATCTTAGTTGCATCTTACAAAAATAACTAAAGATCATTAACTAAATTTTTACAATTAATTTTAATTATTATTAATCATTTGACGTTGTTCAGCTTAGTTGCTTTTTGGATGATGCTACATATGAATATGAGTTTTCTGATTACCTGTTTAGCTGATTATCATTTCCTTTGTACATTTAGATGATAACAAGTTCAATTTAAGTATAGTAATCCAATTGTATTAGTTTATACTATTACTTTTTCTAGATCCAGATTATTGAAGATAAAGTGACTGATAAAAAGACCCTTTATTATATTCTAACTATTACATGTAGGACAGGAAGCTGTTACTTGCTTAATTAATTATTTAGATGCCAATAATTTGTGGTAATGGCTATTCATACATTATTTAATTAAGCAGCTAGTAACAAGCCTGGTTGCAGTATATTTCTACACTTTACAAAATGAGTTTAAGTAGAGTTACATCATGTCCTTAGTGAGCACCATGCTAGGCAATTGATGGAATCAAACAAAAAATTTTTAAAACAGAATGAAAAATGGGAAAGAACATATCAACAATTAGAGAAAGAAAACGGAAAATTGATTGAGGATAACTATATACAAATGCAGGAGCTTGAACATTTAAGAGAAAAGCTGAGACTAATTCAACTAAACAAGGAAGAAAACCAAGGGAACATACAAACTCAAAAGATAGAGTTTTGACAAGAAGGAGAGAATGATCTGTGATCAACACCCAAAAGGAGGAACAGATACAGGAAAAACTACAAAGACCATGAAGAAGATGAAAAAGAAAAACAAAAAATCACAAATGAAATTACATAATCATTTTTAGATCAAAGAAAATATAAAGTAACACATGAAAACTAAATTTGAGATCTTGATTCTAATACAAGGTAGAAATAATGAAATTATACCATGTAAGGCAACACTGCCAAAGTTTAACTGGAAAGTGGATAGCTACAATCCCATGTTCTCAGAATGGTTGCAAATGTATGAGATTACAATGACCAAAAGAAAAGTCAATCAGGTAGCAGCAGCAGAAGCCAGACTCCTGCTCTATTTGGTAGGCATGGCATATCAACACAATTTATTGCTAGATACTGAGACTAAAACAAACTATGAATTGCTAATCAGAGATTTTATAGAATATTATGAGAATGAGAGTTTCAAAAATCAGTATCACATCATTTTGAACACAACAAAATTGAAGAACAATGATGACATACAAAACTACATCCAACAAGTAGAAAGATTACTCACATTGAGTTTGAGGGAGGGCAAGTAATCGAAATATGATCTATTCTCCCACATCTGCAAGGGTATGCCAGACAATATCAGGGCTCAATTTGAAAATTAAATTTGATGTCAGCAATAAGCTTGAAAAAATGGTCAGAAAAGCAGTCAACATTCAGGCAACCATTGAAAATAATGCATGGATTGATGAGAAAGCTGCCTCTAACAAGGAAACACTGCCATGGAGAAGCAATTACAAAACACAAGCAAGAAGTAAAGCCTACAGTGAAAGGAAACCAGAAAAAGTAATCAAAGTAAGGATGAAAGATGGAAAAACCAAAAACATAAAAGAGAGAGATGTGAAATGTTATAACTGTGGACAGAAGGGTTGTAAGAAACCTGATTGCAAGAAGCAGATAAATGTGATAGGGAATGAAGAAGCCTAGTACAGCAATGAGGACATAGTAGAGTCAGATCAGAAAACTAAGTAGAGTGTGAACTCATGAAAACCAAGTAATGATAATAATATTAACAAATTTAGATAACATAACTATGATAAGAGTGGTAATTAACAGAATGATGACAAATTCAAGCAATGAAATTGGGGTTTGAAAGATAAGATTTGCAGATCAAAGATAACAATGGGGCAAGTAATTTGCATGGTTGATTCAAGGATGAGCAAATGAAGCAGTAAGTAATCCACTTGCTGCCTCAAGGGCAAGTGGATGAACACCATTGAGGTGATGAGTAGTCTCCAAGGGTGATTCAAGGGGATAGGGATGAAAGTAGAAGAGGAAGACAACTATAGAACACTGGAAACAAACAACAAATATTACCATCACTTAGACATGAGTGAGATAAAGCAACTGAAAAACTTATTTGAAAAACACAAGAGGATATTCAACTATGGAGAAATCACTGTTGGGCAAGCAATTGGTGAAACACACAAAATAGTAATGACAATGGACAAATTATAATGCTGCCAATAAGGGAGTGCTGGAGGAAATGAAAAGGAATGCAATCAGATGTTAATTGAACTGATTGACAACAAAATCATCTGACCAAGTGAAAGTACATACACAGCACCAACAGTGTTTGTAAAACAGGCAAATAAATGCCAATTCATACCCTCTCCAGAGAATAGAAGACATACTTTACAAAGTTAGCAGACACAAATATTTTACATTGATAAATTTGTGTAAAGCATACTGGCAGGTAAGAATGGAAGAAGGAGACATTGAGAAGACAGCATTTATAATGCCATATGCTTTGTACAAGTGGATATACATGAAGTTTGGATTATGTAATGCCCCTGCAACATTTCAACAATACATAACCAAGGTTCTGATGAACAAAATACACAAAATGGAGGAAGGAGTCAATGCATATGTAGATGATATTGTAATATCCTCTACCAGGCATTGTCACTACATATCTACTTTTACTGTATAACATTAGTTGTGTTACTGCTCCATTGGCCTGCGGATGATATGTGGTTGTTCACTTGCTTGTGATTTCCAGGAGTTTTTCCATTTCCTGAAAAAGTCCACTCTTGAATTGGGGCCCCTTGTCTGTTATAATTGTCTCCATCAGCCCAAGTTGCAGTGTCCATTCCTTTAATACTAGCTCTGCTGTGGTTTCTGCTGTGGTATTCCACATTGGGACCATGTTTGCATACTTAGAAAAATTGTCTACCATTACTAGTAGGTATTGGTAGCCTTCTGCATTCTTTGATAACATTTCCAGGTCTATGTGGACTATTTTGTTAGGTTGAGTTGCAATAATTTTTTCTAGCAGCGCCCTTTGTGTTGGAAAGTGTTGTTTATTATTAAGGAGACATGTCGTACACTTATTAATGATATCCTCAATGACTTTCCTTATGGCTGTCATTATGAACCTTGCATTAAATGTCTTCTCTGTCTGTGTAATTCCCAGATGACCCTTCTCATGTATTTTTCATATCAGTTCTCTTTTAAAGTAGTCAGGTATCACAATCCGGTTATTGCTAGCTTTGACATATAATAATCTGTTCCTATTGTAGCATTCATAATATCCTGCTGTTATTTTGGATAGTGTTGTCTGAGGTTCTCCTATCTTTTTTATGATTTCACTGAGGATTATGTCATCTCTTTGTTTATCTACTATTTCTTATTTGGATATCTCTTCCCTCATTAGTAACCATAATACTGCTTGGCCTCTCTTGTCCACATTTATCTCTGGCAGTCCTTCACACTAAGTGTGTGGCAAGAACTGGAATTGCTTCTTCTCTCCGTCTGTTTTCTCTGCATCTCTCTGGTATTCTGGCAATGATGTCCAGAAGTCTGTGTTGTTATGCAATGTGCCCTTCCTATGTTCAATTGTAAATGTGAACTCATTTAAGTATTTGATCCACTGTGACACTATTCTGGACTTATCCCTGGAGAACTTTTTTAACCAGGCCAATCCACTGTTGTCTGTTCATACTCTGAATTCTCTACCAATGAGGAAGTGTTGAAATTTATTGATACTTTCAATCAATGCAAGCATCTCTACCTTAGTACATTGTAGTTTTCTTCACATGCCCTCAGTTTGTGGCTAAAAAACTGAATGGGTACTTCTTTTCCATTTTTCATCTGTCCCAATGTTGCTTCAATTGTAGCATCATCCCAAAAAAGCAACTAAAGCTGAATAACGTCGAATGATTATTAATTGAAATTAATTGTAAAAATTTAGTTAGTGAACTTTAGTTTATTTTTGTAAAATGCAACTAAGATTTAATATTGGTCAAAATAAGAAACTTGTTAGCCGATCAAGAGGTAATTGACAAATTAAATTGAGCAAACTAACGCTTACGTATGAACAGCCATATTGGCAGACGAATCATTTGAATTTTAAAATCGGCAGGTACTTTTTGGAGAAATTTTATAAATAGCTTTGATTCAACCATAATTCTGATGGACAATAAATTCTTCGGAGTTTATTTAATTTTTCTTTCTACTTTATCTGGTTTGATTATTTAACTAAATGTGCAGCTAGGCAAGTTGTGTTTAGTAGTGGCTGGAATCCATCACGGGATCGATTCTAGGGTCTTTGTGCCAGTCACGAAAGTGCACCTATGTTACGGTTAGGAGTTTTTCGATTCTTGCCTAGTCTGACTACCGATCAACACATGTAAGAAATAATCAATGCCTGAAACGACTGGATAGTCGACACTTAGGGATATTTATATATTCTTAAATGTAGGAGACTCGACTATAATTGACTCGATAAATGACCTCACATGTAATACTATTAAATGTAGGTATAGGAAACTGCAAGTTTATTATCTGTATAATTAAGCCGATAGTTTTACGGTAATGGCTATGTTAGTTATATTATTACATGCAGTTGGTGTCAATGCCCGGTTGCTTTATTAAATAAAAACAACAAACACTTTACAACTCTGAGCTTAAGTCAGTTACAACTTTACTTGAGTACACACACCGAGCTAACGTAGGGCATACATAATTAATCCCAGTTGAGCTGAGATGGTGATGTAGACTCAACCATCGTTCCGGAAGAGGAGGAGCTGTGTTGTGGAGATCGGCTTCGGGCAGGAGCCCATGGAACAACTGAAGAGGAAACATCATACTGCCCAGTCACCTAAACAGTGATGGTTATTACCTGAGTACTTAATTAACGTAACTAGTTAGTAAGGAAGAGAAGTTTGATGGATCAACAAATGGGTAACACCTCACCCGCAGTTTGCTAAGCATCCCTTAGCAGTGATTAAACACGGCGTAACCAGCTAGGTGGAGGATGTTACACAATTGCCAATTTGTTCATGTCACAATCTAATATGAATTGTTTGTTATAGTCTGGTGTGTTGAGGGATGGTAATTTCACCAGTTCTTCATTGATATTGTCCAGTTCCTCCTGCTCCTACCTAGTCCACACAAATAACACTGATTTTCTCATTAATTTTGTCATCTTCACTGTCTTGCCAGCTATATTAGGAATAAAAGTTCCATAATAGTTGAAGAATCCCATGATCCTCTGTATGTCTTTTTTGTTGTTTAGTTTTTCTATTTTTCAGATCATTTCTCTGTTGTTATCCTTTATGCATATTCTTCCCTTTTCTATTGTTCTTCTGAGGAAAACTATTTTTTCTTTGAGAATGTCAAACTTATTTCCATTAATATGAAGTCCCGCATTTACCAAGATTGTCAACATTGTTTCCAATTTTTCCAGATGTTCTTGAATTGTGTTGCTTGTCACTATGATGTCATCTATATAGGCGTCGACCCCTTCCTCCATTCAATGTGTCTTATTTTTTAGTACCTTTGTGATGTACCTCTGGAAAGTTGCTGGTGCATTACAGAGTCCAAACGCCATATATATCCATTCGTATAGCCCATATGGAGTTATAAATGCTGTCTTCTCAATGTTGTCCTCTTCCATCTTTACTTGCCAGTAGGCTTTGCATAAATCTAGTGTTGTAAAG
>CABFPE010000186.1:1138021-1154333 GCA_900660155.1 Hofstenia miamia
GTAACCTAAGAGCACACCAGGTAACTACAGCTGTCGCCCTCCCTGCTGTGGAATAGCTATTAGGAGGCTGCTCCAGCATACCTTTAACCGGATGTGGGAACCACCATACAATTACCCTAGCTCATAGACATTTAGCTTTCCATCAGAATATATAAAATAACCTGACAAAAGAAAATGAATCCAAAGTAGATTTGCTCATCATTAATTACATCATGTTCATTATATTTATAGCACTTGGTAATAAACAACTAAATACTCGACTAGTACCTGTTAATCTTTCTTGTTTACAGTTTTTCCCTCACTTAATATTTCTGCTAAGATTACGCAACGTCAGCGTTAATTTGACTACGCTGTTTGACCATCTTTTGTTTTGTCAAATACTGTTGAGTATAATTTTAGATATAATTGCACAAAACATTTACAAAGTGAAAATAATCAATCCTATCATGATTTACATTTTAATCATTATAATCAATATTAATAATTTTAGTCTTTGTTTCCTTCATCCTTTTCTCTCATCTTGACCAATCATGATAGTTTGATAGATTATGTCACACTTCATCTGATTCCTTGTATGTCACTTCTTTGCAGGCTGGTATATGCAGTGTGTTAAGTTTGCTTTCCTTTCTGGAATGAAATTCTATTTCATGGGTTTGCATACTACTCCTATTTTTGTTCTTCTGTTAGCTGTAATAATCTTAATTATTACTTTGTTGTCCTTGATTAGTTGCCTGTTTGTTTTCTCCAGTTCTTGATTTCTCTCTTGCCATTGTTGATTTTGCTCTAAAAACCTTTTATTGGACTCCAATAATTGGTGGGTGAGGGTTTTAATCTCGTTTTCAAATAATTGGCTTTGTTCATCTAGCTACATCTCCATGTTTAATCTGATTTCAGTCAGTATCATTTCATTTTATGATTCCATTTCTTTGACTTTCTTAGTTAATTGTTCTATTTCATGTTTTAGGATTGCTTCATTTTCCTGGCTCTTCCTTAGCATATCCATTATGTCTGGTGGGTTTGTATCTGGGGGTTCATTTCTGGGGGTGAACTGAGGGATTGCAATTCCATGTCTGTGGCTGAGTTTTCACCAAAGTATGGTGATGATCATATAGTTCTGGGAGTTACTTCCTTAATTGCAGTTTTCTTCATGCTTCCTTTTTTTCCATTTGTCATTTTTTCTTTATGGTTCATAGTGGTCTTCCATCCTCTTGATCATGATTCTGGGATGCTAGTGAAGTGCTTCTGTTTGGTTTCAGGTATCTCTCTCTATTAACTAGTTGTTTTTCCATGTAACTGTTTGTTGCTTGTTTCCACTTTCACTTGTAGCTTTTCTGTCATCTGCAGGTAGTTCCACTGAATGTTTCTTCTTTAGAGTTATTGTTCTTGGCTGTCATGGTCGCCATGTAATATCCTCTACTAGGCATTGTCACTACATATCTACTGTTACTGTATAACATTAGTCATGTTACTGCAGGTAAGGATTTACTTGTTACATACTGCTTGATTTGTTGCTTCTGTTATCTTATGTAAACTAGAATTAACCATCCACTATGTAGGTGACAAAGCCATGTGGTAATCTATCCAATGATTGCTGATGGGCATCTTCCTGAAGCTGATCCCCACATCCAGTTTCACCATTTCATCCATTTGATTGAGTGCCACATCTCAGCTCAATTGATACAGTTTATGTGTACCCTATCCTAGCTCAGTGTATACTCAAAGCACAGCACAACTCAACTTTAACTCTATTTTGTAAAAGTGTTCTATCTATTCACAACCTGGCTTGTTACTAGCTGTTCATTAAATATTACATTTAGCCATTACTGAAATATATTGGCTTGTTTAAATATATTTGTTTTGTATGGCTTCCTAACTTTCATTTATAATTTAATACATGTATGGTCACTTTATTGGACATGTATGTGTCATTAATTTAGATCTAAAATAGTGTTAATATATTTCCTAAGTTTTGGTCATCCAACTGTTTTGTTGACAATCAATTATTCTAGTACATGTAGTAAAGAAATGCTATTTGGCTAATCAAGAGAAAACCCCTACACCTATCTTTAGTGCACCTTCATGGTCTGACACAGGGACCCTAGAATCATTGGATCCAGACCACTACTGAACACCACTTGATTAGCTTGACATCATATTAAATATTCAAACCATTAAAGTAGAACAAAATAAGAATTCCAAGTAAAATTCTTTCTTACAAGATTTTTAATCTATTTATAGTAATTTCAGAAAAGTACCTGTAGATTTAAATTTAAACTTCTGCCAAGATGGTGGCTAAAAATAATGGAAGCAACTTTGCCCCCTCATTTAGTCAAAAGTGTTTTTATTGACTGATACTAATCTCTCTTTTTTGACACATGTTGTTGCTTAGTTGCATAATACAAATAAATCTAAATTATTCTAATTGATTTGATTACAATATTTTTAATCATCTTTTCTTCAATCTTATTCCATTCTGTTTAACACTTTGCAGCTTATTTCAGATTTATGTGGATGATGCTACAATATTATCTAGATAAGTGATATGGTGCAAGAACATCTACAAAAATTAGAAAGAACACTAGGGATACTTGAGAAAGCAGGACTCAAAATCAATGGAAACAAATGTGACATATTAAAAGAGAAAATAGTATTCTTGGGAAGAGTGGTCAAAAAAGGTAAAATATGCATGAAAGATAACACAAGGGGCATTATTTGGAAAATAGTAAAAAGAACATACAAAGAATAATGGGATTTTTTAACTATTACAGAACTTTCATCCCAAACATAGTGGGCAAACCAGAGAAATGACCAAGCTTATGGGAAAATCAGTACCATTCATCTGGACCTGGCAAGAACAGGAAGAACTGGATAACATAAAAAAAGAACTATTGAAACTACCATCATTGAATACACCAGACTATACAGAGCAATTTATTTTAGACTGCAACAAAAGCAAAGTTGCAGTAGGTGCCACTCTAGGCCAGATGAAAAATGGAAAAGAAATGCTCATACAATTCTTCAGTTGAAAGTTGAAGGCAAGCAAGAAGAACTACAGATCAATGAAATTGGAAATAGTTTTGCTCTTTAAAAGTATCAAAAAGTTCAGACACTCCTAATTAGACAAGAATTCAAAGTTCACACTGATAATAGTGGACTGGCATGATTGAAGAAATTCTCAGGAGACAAATCAGGGATAGTTTCAAGGTGGATTGAGTACTTAAATGAATTCACATATAAAATTGAGCACTGAAAAGGAAGCCTACACAACAACACAGACTTTTGGACATCATTACCTGAATACAATGAGAGATGTGATAATGATAGATGCAGAGAAAAAAATTTCAAGAAGGGGCAAGTGATTCTACTGTTAAAGGTAAAAGAAGAGATAATGGAGAATGATATCATAGAGAAAAAAGAGATTATATAATACTAAATGAAATCATCAACAAAATATTGGAACCAAGGATGAAACTATCAAAGATAACAGTAGGTTTTTATGAAAGTTATAAATGGAAGTTTAACAGAAACAGACTCTTCTATGTTGAAGCATAAAGGGACTGAATAGCAACTACAGAGTACAATAAAAGAGAACTCCATGTTTATCACAACAGTGGTACAGAAAGTAATGGAAGACTTAGTAAAGGAATGCACAATGTGTTTACTTAACAATAAGCAACACTTCCTGGCACAGAGAGCACCATTAGAGAAAATCATAGCTACACAACTGAATGAATAGTACATATGGTTCTGGAAATGCTATTGCAAGATGAGGAAGGATATCAACATTTGCTGGTAATGGTGGATAATTTCACAAAGTATGTGACAATGATACTGATGAAAAGCAAAACAGCTGAAAGAACAGCAGAGATAATAATGCTAAGATTTGGACCAATGGAAATGATAATAACAGACAAAGGACCACAATTTGAGAGTGGAATCTTTCAGGAAATGTTCAAAATATTGTAAATCATAAGCAAACAAACATCACCTTACCACCCACAGGCTAATTTAGCAGTAGAAAGGTTATATAAATGCTGATAAACTGATAAGGGTAGCAACTATGAGATTAGGAGGACACAAATGGAAAGAAATGATAGAAATTGTGGAATACTGTAGCATCATCCAAACTAATCAAGCTGCTAATGTTGAATTGGAAGGAGACTAAGATCAAAGACAAATAATGATTAGCAATATTATAAAATTATTAGATCAGTTAGATTAATTTGTATCATGCAACCAAGAAACAATAAGTGTCAACTTTAAGAAATTAATATCTGTTAATAATAATACTTTTGGCAAAATGAGAGGGTGAAATCACGTCCATTATTTTTAGAAACCATATTGGCAGATGAAAATTCAAATTTGAAATCAACAGGTACTTTTCTGAATTTCCTATAAATAGATTCAAAACCTTGTAAGCAATAGATACAGAATTTTATTTGGAATTCTTATTTTGTTCTGTTAATATGGTTTGGATGTTTATTCTGATGTCAAGCTAAATTAGTGGTGTTTAGTAGTGGTCTGGATCCATCATCAGGGTTGATTCTAGGGTCTTTGTGCCAGACTACAAAAGTGCACTTAGCTTAGGTATAGGGGTTTTTCTCTCATTTAGCTGACTAGTGATCACTCAGTACATGTATAAAAATAAATGAATTTGAGATATGGGTTGGATGACAGAAACCTAGGTATTATATTATTACTATTTCAGATCAAAATTAGTGACTATAAAATGACTGATAAATTGACAGAGCATGTACTAATTAATAAATGTGGGTTAGGAAGCTGCTCAATATTAAACTACTTATTAAAGCCAAAATATTTTGGTAATGGCTACATGTAAAATTAATTAAGCAGCTAGTAACAAGTCTGGTGTATTTTCATGAAACACTTTTACAAACTAGAGCTTAAGTCAAATTGTGTCTTGTCTTGAGTATACATTGAACTAGGATAGGGTACACATAAGTTATATTGCTGAGCTGAGAGGTGGAACTCAATCAAATGTGGAGATCAGCTTAGGGCAGATGCCTATTATCAATCTTTGGAGAGATTGCTGTATGGCTTCATGGCTTCATCACCTAAATAGTTAATAGTTAAATCTAGTTACATTATGTTAACAGAAGTAAACAAAAGCTAAACAGTATCTAGTTAGTAAATCCCTACCTGCAAAGATACAACTAATGTTATGCAGTAACAAAGAATAAACAGTAATAATGCCTGATAGATGATGTTACAATACTTTTATAACACTTCAGTGCACTCAACAACAGGAATGATGCCATTTAAAGTGATGTATTGTAGCATCTGCTACCAAACATTGACGTAGGTTAAATGATTCTTTAAATTATTATTCCCTGTTTGATGTGAGTAGGGATGTATGCATATTAGCTATTTGTTGTCTACATTTCTGTTAATCTTCCCTTAACTGAAATAACTGTATACTGTTTAGGTAATTCACCATCATAGCTCTTCTCTGTGATTGGTGTATACATGTCCTCTGGCCAACTCTGATCTCTACATCACCTCATTCACATTTCCATTGCTGAATTAGGTAGCTCCCAACCTCAGCTCAATGAAGTTCTTATGTGTTCCCTATCCTAACTTGGTGTAGTTCTCAATGCTAATTGTAACTGACTTAAACTCAATTTGTAGTGTATATTTATGTCACTTCACAACCTTGCAATGTCACTAACTGCTTAATAATTATTACTTTAGCAATTACCAAAAACTATTGGCTTTAGATAAGTTAATTAAAATAAGTTACATAATAACTTGCAGCTTCCTACCTTACATTTAAATAACATAATACATGCTTGGTCTATTTATCAGTCTATTATAGGTCACCTAAGTCTATGAGATAAAATATGTATAACCTACAGTAGGCTATCCAGCCCTTTCTTGCTGATGATAATTATTCATTACTTGTAAATGATTGAATCAATAGCCAGCTAAACAGAGAACAACTGCTATTTGTACAGCTAACATAAATGCAGGTTCATGGTTTGGATCAAGGACCCTCAAGTCACTCCTGATATGTGCCCAAACCACTACTACTTATACATTCTGTATAAGTAAGCAAACTGATAATAAAATCTAAAGATAAGATTTTCAAAGAATTTACTTCAACAATTTCCAAATTGATTTTCACTCTATTTATAGTTGAATTCAAAAAGTACCTGTTGTTTAAAATTAAAAAGTATTCATCTGCCAAAATGGCTAAAAATAATGGAGTGAATTCGCCCACTTCATTTAGTCAAAATTTGATGACAAGTACTAATTTGCTGTTATTACTTGGTTGCATTTACAAAGATAATCTGATAATTAAACTTAAATTGTTTTTCTTATTAACAATCATAATTTGATCTTTTTTTGACAAATCATCTGATCTTCTTTCTTTATTAGCAGCATTATGCTTTGGATTATGCTACAGTATGGAAAAGAACCACCAATACGTTTATCAATGCAGTACTTCAATTACAGCAACAAGATGGATAATGAGTACATGAAACAACTCAAAGCTCAAATAACTGGAATATGTGAAACAATGTTTCACAATATAAAAAAGTCAGCTGTGAGGGAAAAACACAATTATAACAGGAAAATATATGGACACATGCATAAAATAGGTGATGAGGTATACACATTCACACCAGTAAAATTAACTGATGTAAACTAGGTATGAAATTAAAAACAATCTGGTCCAGGCCATACACAATAACACAAACACTACCAAAAAATGAATATATGTTAGACAATGAGAGGTTATTGCATTTTCAAAATCTAAAAAGAGCAACAGCAGACACTGAAGAGACAAAATTGGATGAAGATGCCAAATTCAAATTAACACATACTAATATTAATAATGAAATAGTATATGAAATGAATGATTTAGATAGCCTACCAGAGGAAAATTATGATAAAGAATACAAAGGAAATATTGGAAACAAAACTGTAGAGAGAATAGTGTTGCCTCAAAGGGCAGCAAGAGATAAAAATATCTATGGCCCTGAAATATGGGATTTAAATTTACTAACTGAATTTAAAAAACTAGAAGAAAACAATGCACCAACCATTGAGAAAGAGAGTGTGAAGGAATCAAAAGACAGAGGACCTCACAAAAACAAACACACAGAGAAGAGTGAGGAGAAGTTCTCACACTAGATGTCAATTCAAGGGAGGAAGGGCCAAGAACTAAGAACTGATTACTATAAGATGCTGAGTGAGAAGTCATCCTTTTACTCCCCAAGGCCAATTCAAGGTCATCATGATTAAGGGACATAAAGCCACTCCTAATACTAGTCTGCACAGCCCATTCAAGGGCATGCAGATGACCAGTGCACAGCAGCTCAACTTTCCTTAAAAAAGTCCACAATGCTGATTCAAGGCAGCTGGACAGATGGAGTTCCAGGGGAAAGTGTAAGTGGGGGAAGAACCATAGTTATTCTGAAGTTATTCAAAGCTGACAATATTACTACAAAACCCAAAACTTGTCAAGTGTTAAGAGAGCAAACTGGAAACTGATTTAAGGTTAACCAAATAGAAGCAATTAGCCCAAGTTCAGAGCCTATGAAATTTGAACCAAACACCAACAGACTACCACTAAGGATTACTCAGCTACAGGGCTCCTCAGACACCAAAAAACTATATTCTCTAGAGAGAGAGAAAAAACCAATGTAAAAAATGTATGGAGAAACCCTACTTCCATACTTCATGGGAACAACAAAAATGCAATGCAACTGGTTTGAAAAACTTTTGCTAATAAAAAATATGCATATAAGGATAGAAATCTACCAATAGTATTGGATGCACAACATAGGCCCATTATAATTGTTATTATTAGCTACCTGAGGGAAATGAATGAAACACTGGAGAGGACATATATGAGAAGCAAGGTACACATCACCTTTCATGAAGACATTATGCTATCAATGGCTCAAAGTATAATGGCATATATTGATGATATCATGAAAATACAAGAAGGTAACCTTGACAAAAGCAATTTAACAATCATTCATATGTTAAAAGAAAAAGAAATTAACAGAAACTTGTAAAAACAGATAGCGCAAATGTTATGTATGGCAAAAGTACAAAATATACATTTGATAATAATAGCAAGAATGACAAGTGATGAACTTCCTGATTTCCTATATGAAATGAGCATTCAAGTACAAAACATATTTCTATGGGAAAGAAAACCCACCAACACAATGATCGCAGAATTAATCAGACTCTACATACAGATAGACTATTGGACACAAGTGTACAGGATCATAGTAGACCCCTGCATAGTGATTAATCTATATAAACAAATCAAAATGATTGTATTGACAATGGATGAGGAAGGAACCACAAAGGCAAGCACACTCTTCATAAAATGTAGCCTAAAACAGAGGCAGGAGCATCTGAAACAGATCAAAAAAATATGGAAAACAATGAAACTACTGAAGAAGACATCAGATGAATGACCAGCCATAGTGATAGAAGCTCCATTGAGAAATTATCACAAGACAATCAAGGCAGCCTTAGCAGAAATAAACAGAGCATATGAACTGAACACAAAGAGACTTCAGAAACATGTTATTCAAAGAGAAAAACACGTCAGAAATATGATACCAGACAACAGCATGGTTACTGGCAATATTCACAACAGACGATAAAAATCTGAGATTGCCAATATCAAGAAAAGACAGACACAAAATGACTGAAGCAAAGAAGTTCAAGATAGCCCTATCACAAATCAAAACACAAACAAAAAACTGGCTACTAAGAGAGCATATAGAGAAGATAGAATTGCCAACACAATGCTGAAACCAATGCAAGTCATAGAAAAACTAATCAGCAGAAGAATTGTCAATAGAAGCCTGATGGGAAGAATGTTGGTGGTGAAAATATGACGAAAAGTTCTTAGTCAAAATTAAAATCACAAAAGAGAGAAAATGCAAAGTTCAGGCAAGAAACTACCAACAGGTATGGGAAGAGAATACAGTCACCACAATGAAATTAATGTTCACAGAGGCATTTAGAAAAATAGAAATTGAGGAACTTCTGAAATCATACAACCAGCTAGTGGTAGATGTTGAATGCATCATGTCAAAAGAGCTGACACAAATATTTTGGAACAACTTGCAAGAAATCAAGATGAATTACCCTGTGACAATAGGGTTAGCAATGGCGCCAATAACAACCACGTCCTACAAAGAAGTTGAGAAGAACATAGATTCAAAAATACTAAAGTGAATGCCACCAGAAACTATGTCAATTCCCATGATACTACTGAGGTGGAGAATTCCAAAAGACTGAAGAGTTGTAACAGGATATATGCATGAATACAAACCATACATTAACATAAAAGAGAAAGCCAAATGATTAGTAGAAACAGAAGAATATAAAAAGTCAAAAGATATAATGGACAGAAAATAGTAACTGAGATTGGGTATATATTGAAGGAGTGAGAACTCCATACCAATTATACACTGAAGGAAGCACAATCAATGAACAATTAAAAGAATTAAGAGAGGAATTAGAAAACTGACAATGAAAGAGGAAGAATGAATGAACTACAAAATTTGTAAAATATAATAACATAGTGACAACAGAAAAAGAGACAATACTAAAAATGACAAAACAGCCAGAATTCACAAAGACAAGTTATGATAATGAAGCCGAGATCATCATAAGAAAAGCTGATGCACTTGTACATGGAGAAGGTGCCATGCTAAAACTAACGCATGCTGAGAAGGGCATAATCCATCAATTAAGCTGCATAAAGAAGTCAGTGAAAGAAAATCAATGAAAAAGGAATGTGATTAAAAATTTATTTATTAATTAAATTGATGTATTTTGCAACTAAGATTTATCAAATGTAAATGTAAAAAATGAGTGCTTGTCGATATTAGCAGCTTGAAAAATTGTAGTTGGCGAAATCACTTCTTGTTACTTTTAACCAATTTTAGCAGACAATAGTTTAAAATTCAAATCAACAAGTACTAGTAAAATTTTGCTATAAATAGAATCAAGCCTTTAAAGAAATTGTTGAAGTAAATTCTTCGGAATTCTTATCTTTAGTTTATTTGTGGCTTGATTAATTAATTTCAATTCTAGCTAAGCAATTCATGTCTATTAGTGGTCAGGATCCCATGACGGGAACGATTCTAGGTTCAGTGCCCTGAACACGAACCCAAACTTAAGTTACATATACAAATAGGAGTTTTCTGATTACCTGTTTAGCTGAATATCATTGCCTTTGTACATGTAGATGATAACAAGTTCGATATAAGGATAGTAATCCAAACGTAGGGTTTTATATTGTTACTTTTTCTAGATCCAAACTATTGACGATAAAGTGACTGATAATGAGACCCTTATTATATTCTAGCCATTACATGTAGGATAGGAAGCTGCTAATTGTTTAATTATCTAGATTCCAATAATTTTTGGTAATGGCTATTCATACATTATTTAATTAATCAGTCAGTAACAATCCTGGTTGCAGTATATTAGTACACTTTACAAAACGAGTTTATGTCGAGTTATGCCTTGTCCTCAGTAAACACCGTGCTAGGCTAGGGTACACATAAGTCCCCAGATAACAACTTAAGGTCTAAACAACGTTGTTTTGGGTTGTTATGTGGTTGTTTTATGTGTCAAAAACAACGTTGTTTTAACGTCGAAATGGTACCATTTCATTGGTCAAAATAACGTTACTTCAATAACGTCACATTTGGTTGTTTTTTATTCATGAAACAGCAATATTTTGAAGTCGTAACAACGTTGTTTTATGTTGTCACATGCTTGTTTTGGCATTACTTTTGTATGCAAAATAAAATTTTATATTACTAAGCAGTTCAAACATTACTGTTTAAACAAACACAAAGCCCAACAAAGGGCAGTCCACTATCTTTGAGATACTGTTAAGCATATTCAATACAAACATTTGTTAAAGATTAAAATGAATGTCTTGTATATAAATGATAACAATGAGCATAAAAATCTGCCAAATTTAACAAAAATTTAAAAATCTAAAATTAAGCACAATTTTGAAATAGTACTTTCTTAAGTCGTGAAAAATCCCTTCAGCTCAATTGTAACTTATGATATTTAACAGTCAATGTCAAGGTGTCCAAATATTGATGAATAATTTATTTTGAAAATTCACTTATTTGGTATATTATAATTTTTCACAAATCAAAATGTCAAAAAAGGTTTTGCAAATCCTTTTTTATATAAAAAGGTCTAGTAATAAAATAACAAAGTGAGTTAAATTTGCAAGCATCTGCTAATGGATTATTTTTAATAAAGTTGTTATTATGATGTTAGTGGTTGCTGCAACAACCAAAAGTGTGAAACAACTATAAACAACGTAAAAACAACCAAAATTGTTATCTGGGTCATGCCATTGAGATGAGTGCTGGAAACACTTCGATGGAAGCAGATTGCTGGAGTAGTTGCTGATTTGGGAGAGCAGCGTTGGGCGGATGCCCTGCTGCTGGAGATACTGCGAGGCTACTTCATCTAAATAGTGATGGTTAAATTATCTATTAATAGCAGTTAAGGAAAATGGTTAACCAGAAAGCAAATCAGTAAATAATGTTAGATCTCTACCCACTAAATCACCCCTTGATCAAATAGATAGATTTGAGTAAATGGATGTCAAGCCTGGTAGGAGATGCTACATTTGATGAATCTCCGACACTCATCTCAAAGAAGGCTTATTATCATCACTTAAGTTGCTAAATTAATTTTCTAATCATCTTTCTTCTTTCCTTTTCCATCTTAGTTTCCCAGCAGCTTAAGTGATGGATTATGTTACAGTAGGTGGGAAAATTTTTTGCAACACATACAGAAACGCTAATTAATAGATTGCTCTATTGCATTGTGGAATAAATATTCTCTTGCAAGTTGTGTACCTGAATATAAATGTGGTTATTTCAAGTATGACTGTACGTTTTATCGACTTCCAACTGATACTTATGGAAAACAGAGATGGCTGGATGAAATTCCTCGCGTTTTTTCACCAAAACCAAAACATTTGGTAGGTTGCAAGTGCCACTGGTTTCTACCAATGAAAACTACACTGAAAAACAATGTGTTTGACCAGTGGAAATTCCCAATAAATTTGATGGCATTACTGCTTCATGTTTTAGACTGCATCAAAGTACACATAGGTTAATTTTTGCTTTAGCTAATAAAATTGTATTAAAGATTGAAAATAAATTTATGATGATTCAATATATGTCACAACTTTGACTGCATTTAAAGATGTTTCTATAGAATAAATTCATTAAATGAATGAAACAGGATATGCAATTTACTAAGGGTATTAAAAATACAAATTGGAGAAATTATAAGAAATTTATTTAAATTATTTATCAATAGGCTTAGTTCTATAAAATGTTACATTTAGGCCAACAAGTTGTTTAAGTTCTCAGAGAATAGAGAAAGTAGAAAATCATGTTTATCAACCATTCATGTCTATTAACGAAATTAAGTCTTTTTACAAATTTGCTACTTGAATTTTACAATGCTCATTTTTAAAACCTGATGATATAATTGTTACTAAGCCGAGAAAAAAGTATCATAATTTTTGACGTGGACATTGAAAGTTTTGAAAAGAATATCTGGACTATTACAATTTATGAATTCTTATCATATTCAGCCTATTTTGTTTCTTTTAAAATAGCAACACTAGATAGAGTTCTAGAGGGTAAATTTAAATTTTGACCTCCATTTGTTTGAAATTTTGAATTTATTCATTCTGACAATCACCTTACTGATTTTATTCTTGGTGAGTTTGGTTCACTAAATCATGTTCCAAAGCAGCACAGAAGGTATTCCAATGCATTGTTTTCATTTTCATTAAAATTATCAAGTTTATCTCGACATGCATATCTTTATGTTCTTGACTTTTTGCCATTACCAAGCATTATACACATCTAGATGTGTATAGGAGCTATTCAGTTGAATGACTCTTTGTGTCAATCTTTGACAATTTTTTCTAATTTGACTGACTTTCAAAAAATCTGTTTGCTGCTTATAGATGAAGTGTATGTTAAAGAGACTTTGGAGCTTTCAGGTAATTATATTATTGGCTTTATGGTCAAATGTTTATATGGATGCCAAACATTTATGTTGAAATTAGTTCCCGTGCTTAATTCGACTGGAGAAATTATCTATGAGCAGTGTCTGGACATCATTTCTATTTTGCATAATGCTGGTGCAAATATTGTTGGCCCAGTCAGAGATAATTCGCATTTCAAAAAGCAGTTTTATACTTGCTTACCTGATTTTAATAAAGAACACCCCTGGGTGTGTCGAAATCCATTAGATTCAACAAAAGAGTGGTTTTTATTGCTTGATCTTCCAAATTGGATCAAATCTGTTTGAAACAACTGGTATTCTGCAAAGGAGAAAACTCTTATTTTTGATGGAATGTATTGAAAATGCAGTGATATATTGCATGTTTACAACACGGAAGTAGATAATATTTTGAAATGCACATCTTTGAATTTTGCTGCCTTGCATCCATCTGCTGTAAAATAACAAAAGATCAACTTGGATTTGAATATTTTTTTTGACAAAACTGTGGCAGCACTCAGAATGCGTGAAAGAGATCAAACACCTAAATTTGTAGAAATGGTTTCTAACATTTTCAAAATAAGAAATGTTAAGTCTCTTACTATAAGACCAAGAAAAAATAACAAATTTAAAATTTACAATTTCTTCAAAATATGATGACTGCCTTGATTACCTAAGCTTCAATGCGAATAAGTTTTGTGACAAGGACGCCATAGTAATCAACAATGAGTAAAAAGCTTAACTTTGTAAACTAGTTTTGGTATGTTTCGTACATTGAAAGATTAAAATAACTTTCAGGATTTTTACTAGATTTTGGATTTTCATAGTTAATGCTTGGAGAATTTCAGACTGATCCACTTGAGCGTCAATTTGGAATTTGCTGGCAGTCTTCAGGAAGCAATTACTAAGTGTCTGTAAATCAAGTGATGAATACATTTTATTGAATAACATGGCGTTTCAGATAGATTATTCCTGCAATTAGGATTGTCAATTTTGTGAAGCAGAACCTGATAATAGTATTATCAAGGACAGAACTATTTGCGATTTTAACAACAATTGGTTAAGTAATTCTATTGTGTACATTGTGGATTTATTATAGCAGAATTTCAATTACCTGATTTTAAATGTTCAACTGATATGATTAAAAATGCAGATTTCATTCAATAATTAAGTATATATTAAATTGCAATGAAATTTATTTGACTGTGCATAAAATCCTATGCACTTTATAGGTCATGAAACTTTTTTGAACCATTGGCAACTGAAAATGAAGAATATGAAAGACTATTACTAACTCCTCTACACAAAATTTCTAGGTGTTTGTTCAACACTTTTAGTAGAGCTTACATCCGCAAATTAGATGATGAAAAGTGCAAACTTTCAAAGTCAAGTAAATCACAGCTATCTATGTAAAGTGATGCTCTTAGTTTTAAAGTAAAAATATATTATATTTGTATTTAAATTTTACTGTATTTATAAAGAACTTGAACAAATTTCCCACCTACACATTTTTATTATAATATTTCTGTTTCACCTGTTATTCAGAGTTCGTTGGCCTCATCTAAGGTAGAAAGGTGCAAACTTAAAGGCTCCTATTCTGAAAACAGTGTTGGCAGTTCAAATATTATAAGAATTTGATTTAGAGCATTTCTTAATTATTATTAGAGTATTTTTAATTATACTTGAAATTATTGGATATACTTATGAAAGTAATTAGCTAAATTTGTGCATGGCTTTGGTAGTAGTGACTTTACCAATGGATATTGACAGGCTTGTGTGATGGAGTGGAGATCCCCGCCCCGCCCCACCCGCAAGCGAGGCGGGTCCTAATTTCAATCCCCATGGGAAATCACGGGGATTTGCGGGGAAATTATATTATTGGTTTATACATATTGCTGTGAATATTTTTTTGATTTGTAAAATTTAGTGTTATAATGCAGAAATAAAAACAAATTCACTACCCAATAAACAATAAAACGTTTTATACCCCACTTATCATGGTGTAACACGTTGTAAGACGTATTAAGATACGTCTTCTAAACTTCTTATAGAACACCATTTCTAAACGTTGCTGAATGCCCTCTACTGTCCACCAAATGATGTTCTAACACGTTTTCTAAACGTCTTCTAAACGTCTTATTAAACACCATTTCTAAATGTTGTTGAATGCCATCTAGTGTCCACCAAATAAAGTTCTGAACCGTCTTCTAAATGTCTTCTAAACGACCTATTTCTAGGCTATTCATAAGAGTTTTGTAAGCAGTTTCCAAATGTTTGTTAGAATTTGGTCCGGTTTTTTAATGGTCCACATCAGTGACTCTCTTTGTCAAGCAAATTCAATAGTGCATGAATGCGCTTACATTTCTTCATCATGATGAAATTGTTTGACGAATTCAATAGATTCCTAATAGAAACTCCCATAGAATTGAAAGCAAATGTTAATTGAATAATCGGAATACGCACATTAACATGAACTTGCGCAAGTCAAAATATAACTGCCACATGTAATATATAAAAATAAATTATATAAATATTGAGTGGGCTGTCAGAGGCAGACATCATTTAACACAATGTTTTGCTTATGCGCTAACTGCATAAAGGCAGATTGCAATTGCATATATTTACATATACATATATATGTATATACAGGGTCCGCCATAAGTCACTACGAGTTTTTTGTTTAATAAGAAAGAGTAAAATATACTTTTTTAAAAAACTGTATAATTCAGGTATAGGTACAGGTATAGCAGGTAAACAATACATAAAATAAATTTGAAAATATATAAGCAAGATAACTATGAATTAAATGTCAAATGGGTCCACTTGGAGACCATTATGTTCGACACATAAGCGAAACCTCCTGAAAGGTCGATCATTTATTTTTCGGAGAACATCAGCTGTAATCTTGTTGGTAATCTCATTGCGGACTACTTGTTTTAGGGCCTCTATATTATTAACCTTTTGAGACATTATTCCAGGTCTTATAATGCCCCACAACGCATTATCACAAGAGGTCAAATCTGGTATAATGAAATAAGAACGTGTTTAAAATAAGGTCATAGATATTTATAAAACATAGATATTGAATTTTAAGGTGTCGAATTTTAAGTGTGTAATCGATAGCTATTTTTTGAATGTCTGTTTGAACCAATAAGAAACAATTATACACTGTTAGCTGAGATTAAAACTTGTCAATACATTTCTATGCTTATTACAGAAAAAAACTCGTAGTGACTTATGG
>CABFPE010000186.1:1155333-1167677 GCA_900660155.1 Hofstenia miamia
TCATCCATTAATGCTTGTGTGAACGTTCTTAGTGAACCTAAATAATTGCAAATTATTGGTAATTTTTCTTCTTCTAATGTATTAAGTAGATTAATTGATTTCCAATTATTGTAATAATTGCAATATCAATTAATTATTGCTTACCCCTGCAGATAGATTTGAAGCATTGCTTAATATATATGTACTCTTCCCACTAATAAAGCTTAACTTAATTTAGGAGCTGCTGTGACATTTTTCCTCCTTGACTAGTAAGGTAGGTGACAGATCCCAAATTTCCATCTCTCTTCTTTGGTTCTAACTTTGAGTTGTTNATTGACACACTGATCCATTTAGTAATACAAGTATTCGGAGATTAATTCTTCACTTCAGGAATTGAAGTCTCAACATCATTCAGATGTTTCCTCTACTATAGCAGTCTCTCGTGCGACTGATCTACCACAAAAGAGTGTTTACAGAATACTAAAACACCATCTGAAGTTGTATCCGTACCGATTGCAGGTTACGCAAGCCATAACGAATGCAGACAAGGAAGCCCGTTTGAACTTTGCCAATCACATAATTTCTAACCGAAACATTTTGGAGTCTGTACTTTTCTCTAAATGGATATGTAAATAGACACAACTCAGTTGTCTGGGGTTCAAAAAAGGCCAAAGATGTTATTGCAAAGTCACTTCATGCTCCAAAAGTTTGTGTGTGGATGGCTTTTTCATCAGCCTATAAACTGGAGCCTTATTTCTTCGATGACACTGTAACGAGTGACGGTTACTTAGACATGTTACAACACCATATGATTCCACAATTGCGTCGTAAAAGAAAAATGGACTCTGTTATATTCCAGCAGGATGGCGCTCCGCCTCATTTTTCCAACAATGTTCGGCAATTTTTAACGTCGAAGTTTGGTGACGGTAGGATAATTGGAAGAGGATTTCAGGTAAACTGGCCTGCCCGTTCACCTGATTTAAATCCCTTGGATTTCTACTTTTGGGGAGCAGTAAAAGCTCGTGTGTTCCATAATTTCATACCACCGAATTTGGATTCCTTGAAAGAGAGAATTAAAGAAGTTATTTCTGATGTCTCTCAAGAAGAAATGGAAGATGCTGTATGCAATTTACTGTATCGACTTGAGTTGGTCCAAGAAGAGGATGGTGGAATAATTGAACATCTTAAATGATAATTTTATAAACTCCATTTATTGAACATATTATGTCTCAAATATAATCTTATGTTAGACTTTGAACTTTCGATTTTGTATTATATATTAAAACTACGTGACTTTTGACCAACCCTGTATTTTTTAACGATGCTTCGAAAATTTATTTCTAAATTTATTTAGAATAAAATTGTTCAATTTAAATTTATTATACGAAAAATTATTAGTGCATTGTTGAAGTATATAATCCAGAACATTTTTTCAAATTACTAAGGAAAGTGATCCAAATTCAATACGTTAACAACACCGTTAACAAAATGGTGTTTTATGTTAACATGACCGTAAACGAAATCGTTAAATTACACTCAAAATAAATTCGCTAAAGATAAAGTTTACGTTAAAGGCGCATTTTTTGCGCAAATGTTATTATAAATAACTTTGACACATTTAGGTTTTTCACATTTTTTCAAATACATCTATGCAAATCAATTTATTAAGTGTATGCAGCCATTTGAAGCTAGAATTGTTGTTTACGTTTGCATTTTCACTTGTTAACGTATTGAATTTGGATCACTTCCCTAATGCAATTAATTCATAATTATAAAATTAAGAATGTGACTGTTGTAATGAAATGTCAGTGATAATATATTTGTCATTGTTTATTACTTTGACTGCCAGCAATTTTTATGCTGTAAAATGCAGTTTTGTCTGCTTGTAGCAGAATTATAAAAATATATTATCAGTGATGTTTAAATATGAAGTCTAGTAATTGCTTTATAAACGTTTCTAGACGTCTTCTAAACATCTTCTAGATTTCTTCTAAACTTCTTCTAAACGTCTTCTAGACATCTTCTAGACGTCTTCTAAACGTCTTCTAAACGTCTTCTAAATTTTTCCTAGACATCTTCTAAACGTCTTCTAAACCATTTTAAGACGTTTTATAAGACGTCTTCTAAAAGTTTAATTATTGGGTATTGTAATTCGTAAATGTTGTGTATATAGAGTCTCCATATGTCTTGTCCTTTGATATAATTGACTTGTTGCATACAAGTTAGTATTAAATCTGTGCGATGTTAGCTTTACTAATGACAAGAGTTGGAAATTTTGAGAATACTTTCAACAACTATTATTTATTTGCTTAATATGAAACAAGAAATCTCCTGTTGAAGCATTTTGTGTAATATAAACAATCAGGCATTAAAACAATGAGAATTAGTCCATCTAGTTTATATCAAAAATAGAATGGTTCTCCATTTCTATACTTTTACTTTCATTTATCAATTTAGCGAGCTAGGTGAGTTAATTCATTCTGGTATTATTAATTATAAATTTTAATAAATAATGTAGCATATAAATATTGACAATTAATTTATATAATGTAAAGTATTCAGAGACACCGGAAGCAATTCAATATTGGGGGGGGGGCAAAATTTTATGACTCTATGTAACTATATACTTTTGGTATTTTTTGGATCTTGAGACGACTCCTTTATTTAATGTTTTTTGTGAAATGTAGATGCCCAATATACAATAAAACGTTTTATACTAGTCTTATAATGGTATAACACGATGTAAGATGTCTTAATGTAAGTCTTCAAAACGTCTTAAGAAGACCATTTCTAAACGTTGCTGAATGCCATCTAGTGTACACCAAATGATTTTGTAAACCGTTTTCTAAACATCTTCTAGACGTCTTCTAAATCATTTCTAAACGTCTTAAAGGCGTCTTCTAAACGTCTACTAAACCATTTTAAGACGTGTTATAAGACGTCTTCTAAACGTTTTATTGTTTATTGGGTGTGATCTAACTGCACATATAATAGAACACTATTAATTATAAATAAATGCTTATATTTATTAAATTATGAATAATTTTTCTCATTAAAAACCTCTTTAAAGTAAAAATGAATAGTGTTAGTTCCTGTCCAGGAAACTTGACAAAATCAAGGGGTGGGCATGGGTTGAGTATGATCTAGGATATAGAACATGGTGAAAGAATTTGCAAATATGAACATGTGGGTAACATGCATATGCATTATTAAAACTGAAGTTCAGAGAGTATCCATTGAGAGCTGGCTTTTTTTGTTTGTTTAGAAAAGTCTTTTTATTAAGATATTGTCTATTATATTAATGGTATTTATATTTTAAAACAACAATTATCTGCGTCTAGATCATAATGATTGTGGATATGTGAATTACCTATAGGTTAAATTATATCATGCACAGTGTGAGCTAGTTTAGGAATATATCTATTATGATATATAATATTAGTAAAATTTGTAGCTTTTTCTTGATCAATAACTACTTTCTAGTTTTATCTATTTCAACTGAATCTAAAATAATTGAATTTTTAAGATTGCAACAATATAAATTGTAAATTTGAAGAATTATAATTTATATGCGGATGTAAATGCAACGTAGTCTTACATCATTAATAGAATTAGACAAATTCCTGTGATCTTAAATCAAGAGAATGCTTGTAAACAAGCTCTTTTATGACGTTTTTACATTAGTGTATTATCATTATCAACTTAATTCTACAATATTCATTGATATTTAAATTCCTTTAAATTAACATGAATTGTTTTTAAATATTATATAAATATCAAAAATATTAAATATACTTATTAAAATAATCAGTGTTATTTTAAAGGTACATATTTTGGAGAGTTGGCAAACGTCATTGCGATTTCCTGTTTTGCAAAAGACTGCGAAAAGGATCTTGTGCGTCTCCAGTTCATCTGTGTGTTGAACGACTTTTCAGCAATAATGGGTTGATTTTATCTAAGCTTCGCCGCAAAATAAAGCCTAATGTCCTACAATCCATTTTCCATATAAAGAGCCACAATCAGATACAAAGTTTAATGAAAAAATTGCGAATTCCTCCATGTGAATGGGAATCAGTTGCACCCATAGAAAAACATTTTTGTGGAAGCGATTCCGATTACAATTGTCATTGCTTATTAAGATTATCATGATCATTGTTTTGAATATTATTTTATATGCCCTATTACATTTTTGATTTTATTAATTTGGTTCTTGCGGGGCAGGGCGGGGATATGCGAGGTGAATCCACATTTTTTATCTGCGGTGCGAGGTTGGTTGTGGGAGTAGAATATTGCCTCCGCAGCAAGCCTGGATATTGGTGGTGCATAATAAGGACAATTGATGAATGCTAATGCATTAATGAATTGTCAATTGCTATTATACATCCATTAATTTAATTATGTAACGGGATGATGAATGCCTCAGCAATGAATGATGATTTGAATCTCTTCCAAATATGGAGTCAATAACTAACTTATATGGTTTCTAATTATCTAACAAATTGTTAATTTGATGCCTGTTCATACAACAGGAGATATCCGCATCACAAGTGATCAAAGAAGAAAAAACAAAAAGATAGATGTTGATTGATAGTTAATTATTATTTAAATTATTAAATAAGGAAACAATGTTAATATCTAATTGATCTATTGTTTGTTTACACTGAAATCATTACATGATGTGATTTCAATGCATTTGCATTGAGAGGAAATTCTGTGTTCAATGTTATACAAGTTAACCATTGATGTCATGTAGAGAAATGCACTAGAGTGATTTATCAGCTATAACTGCACCATGTTGTCATGTTGCCATTAAAGTCAGCAGCACTTGAAAAGCCTAAATACAACAATGTCAGTTGCCAGTCTTACTTGCGAATACATTTTTCATATATTCAGTAATATGCATAGGGAACAGTTACAGTAAAGGATAGTCATTTATAATATTATAATAGAGACATCATTGGGAGTACAGGATTTCGCAATAGTTGAAAACAAAATGCTGGAGGTAATGAAAAAGTCAGATATTGCAACTTTGTATAAAAATGGAGATCCCCTAATCGCTACAACTTTAGGTCAATCTCAACAATGTACCCTTTTAGTTAAGTATTTGAAAAACTATCGCACAATCAAATTAACCAATACCTTGCATCTGAGAATATGTTATTATCTATACAGTATGGTTTCCAGACTATGCATATTACAAGTGATGCAACTATTTCAATTACTGAAAAATATCCTCAAATATATCCAAAAATATATGCAACTGCATAGTGATTTTAGATTTAAGCAAAGCTCTAAATTCAATGGATTTTGAAATTTTTGGGTTTAAAATTAAAAATTATGGATTTCAACAAAATTAAGTTACTTATGAGTTTTTTAAAAAATAGAAACAGCATGTTTTAATGAATAATATGGAAACTGATTATATTAAACCTGATCGAGGATTGCCTCAGGGCACAATACTGCGACCAATTTTATTTGCAATATATGTAAATGACATAATTAAGCATGGAAATCATAGTGAAATACATCAATATGCTTATGATACTTGCTTTTAAATACAGATAATCATGCATTTCAGGCCAAAAAATATTACAAAGTGATATTAATAATATTTCTAGGTATTTCCCAACCAAACAGTTAAAAATGAATATTGAAAATATGCAATTCATTATATTTTCCCTCAATTCCGTAATAGAAATAACAAGATCAAATTGGTTTTTACAGTGTTCCAATAAAAAAAAGTTACATATTTAGGTGTTGATATTAACAAAGATTTAGAATTTGATAAATTTCACTTAGAAAAGTTACAAATATTGGCTCCTGGCTTTAGATACTTATAACAATTCAGAAATTTAGAGCCAGATGACTACGTTGAACGTTCAATTATTACATGAAATTTGTTTATCACAATTACATTTTTGTTCATTTTTATTTATAATTTTAATAGAAAAAGCCACTATTTATTATCAAAAACTTTTAATTGATCATTAAAATAATTCAATTTTGCATGTAAGCATGATCATATTCGGAATACAGACGAAAGTATAATATATTATCCCCGCTATAGCAAATACAATTCCATGCAAATTCAGAAAAAATAAAAATTGTACTTTTACACCAACAAAATGCAATTTGAGACACAAACATGCTAAACACATTTACTGAACTCACCACATACTTAGACACACACACACACACACAATGTTATTATTTTATATATTTTATATTTAGTTTGTAGTTTAGTTGTATCTTTCAATAAATATATTGCTTTGATTGTTATTTTTCGCAGAAACTAACATCACAAACAGATTTAAACTAATAATTAAATATTAACAATCATGCAAAGATGTCTTCTCTATATGCATATTGTATTAAATTGTTTCAATTATTCGATTTCCCACACAATATACATTTGATTAACTGGAATTGCACAATGAAGATTTTTTTAATGTTTGCTAGCATCTTACATTTCAAAATAGATATATTGTATGGCTTAGAAGATTGTTCAAGAAAAGATATCACTTGCAAAACCAATAATGTAACTATCATTACATCAGGGAATACTACGAAATTTTCTGGTTTAATACCCTATGCTGAACTAAATGTAAATGACATTGGAAATGTCGCCAATGATCAAAATTTGGAATTTTTTAATGTTACCATTAAAGATGCAATTCGCATATATGGTTGCAACAGTATTACTTTGGTAAATGTGCTTTGGTTTATACATCCTAAGACATTTGTTAAAACTAAAGCTTTAACTCTTTACAATTCCACTCTTGATGGCAATGGAACAAATCTCAACCGCAGACATAGTGTGATTGATGTACTTGATAGCAAGATCCTTAACATTTCACAAACTACGTTTGCAAATTTATATAACTTTTCTGTATTTATGCAATTTAATGGCGCAAATATTCATATAGACAACAGCAAGTTCATAAATAATAAGCATTTTTCAAATATGTTTGCTGCTTTAGTAATGAAAGTTGCCGTTTCACATTCCAAATTTCACAAAAATAATGACTATGAAACATTTTTTAAGTTAGTCATTGTAAATAGTCTCAAAATTGAAAATTGCAGTTTTTTAAATAATCGAAAATTTCAGTCACTCATTGCAATAAAAGAGTATTATAAAAAATATCAAACAGTTATTGAAATTTGTTCAAACTCTGTGAATCAAAATTTTGGAACTCAATTCTTTAACTTCTCATGTGGATTTTGTTTGATTTCGTTCAGCAACAATATTTACTTTATGAATGCTGTCAGTTCCAAAATCACTCAAATAGAAATTGATTCAAATGAAAGAGAAAGTGAAATTCAGATGTTCAATGAAGATTTTAAAAACAACTTTGCAAAGTGCTTCTATGAACTAATAGCTCCTGAAAACACAGTCAATTTGAAAGTTACAGAATGCACTTTTGAAATTAATCATCCAATTAATTCATGTGACGTAGTTAAAGCAAAGGACAATGCATTTGTCCTATTGGATATAACAAATTCGACTTTTAAAACTTTCAATGAATCATACTTATTGAATAAAAGTGAGTGCTATTTTGCCTATGTACCTATATTGAGACTAAAGAATGAACCATGTCTTAGCAGGTCTTTTGACTACAAAAAGAGTTTTATAATTTTAAAGGGTGATTTTAAAATGGAAAAGATTGATGCAGAGACACAGATTTTGTTACCTCGTGTAGAAAATAGAGAGAATGATGAAGTTCATGAAAATTACTACGTTGTTCCATTTGAAGATGTACGCCAAAGAAATATAATCAATTGAATCAATCATTCAAATTCAAAAGTGAAAAAAACCAACTATTTATATCATCAAGGACAATAAACTTTTGAAACCAAGACAAAGTATTTTTTCAGAACCAAGTTAATTTATATTTATTGCTTTAATTTTTTATAAGTGTTAATCACTTGATTTGTAAAAAAACAAAAGAATTAAAGAAATATTATTATTATAAAAAAAATCTGTACAAATTAATACATAATTTAATACCAAATAGCAATTTGAGTAAATATGCCAAAATCTATCTGCGTACAAAGAAATGCATCAATAGTGTTAAAATCCATAATCGATACTGGAAAGGTGCCTTCATCACGAATGCAGCAAAAATGTGGAATACTCTTCCTACTTGCGTCAGAACTGCATCATCTTTGAATTTGATTAAGAAATTATTAAAGCAGAACCTGCTAGCAAATCAATATAAATATGGCTACTCAGTTAAAACAAACTCTTGGCGAAAATATTTAACTTTTTCGCGTTTTGTATACATTTTGTTTTTTTTGTTTTTAATTGTTTTTAGTTAATTTTAATTGAATGAATTTACAAATTCTGAATTTTTAGAGAGAAAAATTTACTTTCAAAAACAACAAATATCCCTATTGACTCTAACACAAAGCACCAACATAATATCCCTGAAATCCATACCTTTGCGTAAAAAGTTTGGTAAGTGGCCTTAGATTATGCAAATGGAGTTATTAATGCAGAAAACGTTATAATGTTTCCTTCAAGAACAGCTCACTCTGGATTTCCAAGCAAATCTCAAATTTTACAATAAATGCATTCCTGAAGAATTATTTCTTCAGCAGAAATACTTTTACCATAAGTTTTATTGAAGAATGTAAAGATGTCTCTAAATTTCAATTTCCTATATTCTGCCTCATATAGAATTTGAAACAACACAGGATTAGTGACATTTGGCACTTTGGTGAAAATCTCAAACTTTGATAAAACCATGAGACATGATGGCACACTTAGTAGTGCTCCATTTAGATAAACAGGAAATTTCAGTCTTAGAGAGGTGCAGGAGGAAGTGCCCTTGGGTGCTCTACAAATTTAAATTAATGAAACAGTTTCTTTGGAGACCATTACAAATGCTTTGAAAGAAATAATTCTTTCAATATCAATGAAGTCCTCTTTTGAGTTTACAAATTCATGTTTCACAGAAAACGATGCAAAAAAATTACAGTTTGTAACTTCATCACAAGAAAATTCATGCTGCTTTCTTTACTATGGTATGAAATAAGACAATCCATTAAAATTTTAATATGGGTGTATAAAAATCATATATAATTATGTTTGTGTCAACTAAAAATGACGACAAAATTTGTTTACTAAGCCTAAAAAAATTCGGCAAAAAAGTTGTTTGGGTATCACCTCGGTTGATAAATTAGTTGTTAAGTAATTAAATGACAAAAGTTCTTAGTCTACTATGAGACACTGACAATAATTTTTGTTAGAGAAATAACGCTCTGACTTTCTATCAAGTATCACCTTTAAAAATAAATTAAAAATTTTAAACTATAATTGTATTTATTTTCAGAGTATAATTGGACTTAAATATAAAACTAGCTAGCTTAGAGAATTACTAAAATATTAAATATGACTCATAAAGTTTCCTTTGTTAAAATAAAAACATAAACAATGCATATATATATATATATATANAAGCAGAACTATAAACTTGCTAAAATAGGCTCGTTTTGGGCTCGTTGTATATCAAATGTTGTGCTCAAGCTCGGCTCGTTATAACAAGTCTATTATAAATTATCGATAACTATTCCATAGCAGTTAATTATAATTAGTAATGCATTAAATATTTACATACTTCACTTAATGTTTTTTATTGATCACCTTCATATTTTCTGTCTGGAAATGTTTGAACTTCTTCAACACACTAAATGTATTGATTTATAAACTGCATATGAAATTTCAGATAATAAAATAATTCAATAAATTGGTAAAACATCTTTAGCTGTTCTTCAAACTTTGAATTCCCGAAAAATCTTGAAATTTACAATAAAAAACCCTTAAGATTGAATCCCGAATAAATTTCGAAAAATAAGTGATTCCAATTTTACTGCACATTTTAAATAAACACTTTTTTTGTATAAGTAGCTGATAATATTAATAGATGTATATTTATCATAAAGAAAATTTTATTAATAGAATATAAAATAAACGAAATTGAATCAGAGTTGAAACCGACTGGAAATATTAAGGCCAGGCCGGTAGTTGGCCGGGATCAGCTATACCGGCCCACCGGTTTTGGCCAGAAAATTATATTAGCATTGTAGATTTAATCTATGTAAGTACATTGTATATATATATATATATATATATATATATATATATATATATATATATCAGAATTGGAATTGGGTTAGGCCTAAAGTTGGGCCGGGCTTTGGCTTGGCTTGACCCGAATTTTCTACATAGCAATTTGGGCCGGGTTTGGCCCTAATGTTTTAATTGGTCTTTGAAATACAAGAAAAAATTCACTTGAAAACTTAAATTTTGCAAATGGCAAAAAAAAATTCTCTTTAAGCTTAACCAGCTTTGCACTGAGTGGCGATAAATTAAGGATAAAGATTTTACCTGTCAAACACAGAAACTTTGAGAACGATGTTGTTTGTAGTATTCTTTACATCGTGAAATAGAATGGTGACTGGATGCAGATGAAAGGGAGAACGTGAGTGATGACGTTTTTTGATTGTTGTAAAACAAGTTGTTGTAACACCAACCCTTCTTGGATATTAGAGACCTTTGGGTAGTATGTTAAGGTCCTGAAATGGACCCCTCAGTTATTTGGGTACCTGAGCTGCACCACGGATTGGTAATCAAGGTTGAATGACCACTCGAACTCACTCCACTCTCAGAGCTGTAAAATGGAGAGAAGGAGTGGTTCAATGAATCAATATGAAAATCAGTCGATTGTGATGGGGGTCATTGCTCCTATGATAGGATCATATTTTCCACGGGTATCTGGCCTGTCCGCAAAATGCAAAGGTAGACTCCTATTATGGTATGTGTGCCACGCTCTACGTCTGCGTTTAGACGGCGGCTCCAGAGGTTCACTACTACTGCTTGACATTGCGTAGAATGTTCTCTTCATCTCCTGGCAAACTAAACAATAATTTAATTCAAGATCAAATTTTCAGTTTTGCTTGTGTTAGCAGTGCACACCCTGTGGGAAGGCGTAGTGGGTACTTAGTGGTAATATGACAACCTAAGAATTTATCGCAGAACAATCAAATTGTGTCTCAGGAACATTGTCTAGCTCAGCCTGTCAAGGTAAGTGTCATTGTTATGATTAATTGTTTTAAATTCTTTGTGTTTAGTAATGTTTGCATTTTTGATATCTTTAATTGTATGTATTAGTGATTGGAAATTGCGTGTTTTTCCATTGTCGAAAATGTATTTATTACGTTTTAATAGGTCGACTTTAGTAATTTTGTGAGTACCAGACCACATCCGCGTTTGTCTACCATTGGATGTTTGTATTGGTGTAAAGGAATACACTTTATCACCAACTTTATGCGGTTCTCTGTAAAGCTGTTTGTTGTAGTTTCTTGTTTGGCAAACTGCACTTTTCTTATTAAAGATGCAATTTGTTTCATGAATGTTATGTAATTATTTTAGTAAATCTTTAATGTAATCATTTGTTGCAGTAATCTTATATTTTTGAATAACATGCTTAGCAGTGTAGATGCTTCATCACTGAAAGTTGCTTTAAAAGGTGTGATACCTGTTGCTGTATGCACGGAGATGTTATAGAAATTTTTATTGTAAGGCATAACAGATCTCCAATTTTTTCCACCGATGTTGGCTGTCACTGCGTGAATGAGTTTCATTAATGTTTTGTTTAATCGTTCTACAGCGCCATTACTTTATTGATAATATCAGCATGCTCATGCAGTATTTCTAATTGTTGTAATAGTTCGTTGGTTAATGAACTTTCAAATTGTGTACCACGATTGGTTATGATGGCTTGGATCAAGGACCCTCGAATCACTTCCGATGTGTGCATTTACGGTTTAGCTTGACATGATTTTATAATAAGCAAACCAGGTTAAATCTATACATTAGATTTTCGAAGAATTTACTTCAACAGTTCTCCAAATGATTTCTCTCTATTTATAGTTCCAGATCAAAAAGTACCTCTCGATTTGAATTTTGAATCGTCTGTCAAGATGGCTAAAAAATAATGGAAGCGATATAGCCTCCTTCGTCTTGCAAATTGTTTCGACAAGTACTATTTGGTAATGTTCTCTCTTAGTTGCCTTTTACAAAATAAGTGATGCTAAATTTAAATTGATTTTAATTTACAATTAATACTAATTTAATCATAATTCAATTCGATGTTAATCTTCTCTGACCGACTAATCTCTTTCTTAGTTTCCTTTTGCAGCATTAATTCTTGGATTATTCTACAATATCAAAACCTCAAAATGTTTCCAAACAGATACCTGAAAAATCCATATCAGTAAATTTGTAAACTTTATATTCTGAATGTTATTTTCAGATACATAATCATAAAATACAATATTATTATTTCTTACTTCGCCCAGCT
>CABFPE010000186.1:1198883-1218152 GCA_900660155.1 Hofstenia miamia
GAACAGAGAGAGGGGAACTTGGTCTCGGTAGTGGCTCCCCACATATACTTTTTGAGTGTGTCTGAGAAGATATTTAAGTCGGAGAAGGCGACTCCTAAATGGTTAACAATCATCTGTGGGGGTAAGCAACCAAGGGGTCTGCTGGATCTGATGAGACAGGTGTAGAATTTCTCATAACGTTCCATTGCTTTCTTGGTCTTCCTGGGAGAGGCAGGCAATGAGGATGAGTGGAGGAGCCAATTCTTAACCTTCCAGGCGGCAGGACTGATGGCGAGCTCATGTGGACACTGCTTCACAAGTTTTTCTCTGGTGGACTTGTCCATAGGTAGCTGCAGGTGAGGTTTGATGGTAAGGAAAGTAGCGAGGAGCCATATGGCTCTGTGAGACTGGATCACCAGTGCAAATCTCTCTGAGAACAATTTTTCTGAGAAATTCTGACGGTCTTGGGTGTTGTGTGACAGGCATAACTTTGCAAGTGTTCTCTCGACAGATTGATGGTATTGAGACATGGGGCTCTGGATGTTAATAGTCAGCCACTGTGTCTCTGAGCTATGATCCGCCTTCAAATTAGTCCATACCTCATCAATCTCTTGCAGTGTGGCTGTACTTTGTGAAAACACAAAGCTGAGGTGGAGGTCTGAGATGTCAGAGCAGAGGCCAGGCGAGCTGATGTTGATTGACTCTAGCAACTGAGCCTGGATACATGTATCGATAATCAGATGAGTATCAACTGCAAGATGATGCGGTGGAATTTTCTTGCATAGGAGGAGATCCATGTAGATGATTTTGGTAGCCGCTATTATGTGAGTGTTAAACATGCTCGTGGGCTGGTAGGAACTGCTGTATAGAATGGTAAAGTTCTCCATGCAAAAATGCAGACTCTCAAACTTGTTGGGGATGGTGTCTTGATACTCTTCTTTCAGGAACATGACAAGATGGATCTTTTCTACTTTGGTGAGTTGATAAGTGATTTCAATTTTCTCCATGATCTTAGGGTGGTTCACCTCACTGACACAGAAACAGTAGACAACCAGCAGATTGTCAAAATCAATATTAAACACATTCAAATTTCTTTATCTTTTCTTTATTGTTGGGGAACTTGACAGAGGTGAGACGGATTAAAGTCCTCATTGAACATGGTATGCCCAGTACTTTGCCAGTATGGACATGCCATTGTTGCTAAATAGAGAGATAAGGTTAAGGTCCCATTCTTGGGTATTTAAATGGTCTAAATATCTCTGATCTCTAGCTTTTTGTTTAGGCAAAATATGAGTAGCTATAGTGTTGCTACTATTACCAAGGTTACTATCGTACTTGACCTGTGTAAGTTCATCTTCCTCACATTCAGTGAGGTTATCATAATACTCTATCTCATTCATGCCGTCATCAATGAGAGAAAACTTGTTATTATTATCAATGACAGCATTTTGTATATCTTTGACTGTGCATCTAAGTTGCTGAAAATGGGCGACTTTACCATTATCTAATAAATAACAGGGGTGTTCTAACACCTTGACTACTCTAAAAGGACCTTGCCAATTAGTGGCAAGTTTCAGTACCTGGTTTGCGTTAGTGACCTGACGAGGAAAATAAGCAAATACAGAATCTCCAGCATTGTGGGGCTCGCTTTTTATCAAAATTTCTTTTCTGGCAAATAACAGACTGATTGGTATTCCGACAGATAGAAAAGTGCATTTCTTGGAATTCTTTCAGCATCCGGTTCACAAAGTTTTCCAAAGTTGGCTCATTGTAGTCCAGGAACATGATCAACAAAGGAGTGCTTGCTTTGCGGCCAAACATGGCCTTGAACGGACTTACTTTGGTGGTGGAGTGCACAGCAGTATTATAGAAGAAGTTGACCACTTCTATGATGCGTCTCCAGTTTCGACTGGCAGTGCAGGCAAGAGCAACTCGGATTAATTTAATGATGGTGCGGTTCAATCACTCAATGACACCATTCGACTGCAGATGGTAAGCAGTTCTTGAACTGAGGACTGTGGTCGGAGTCCAAATGCTCCATAGGCCCGAGCTTAAAAATCCAATCTTTCACAATTCTTTTGCTGATCACATTGGTGGTGGTGTTATCAAGAGGAATGAGATGTGTGTACTTGGTAAAATGGTCTATCAAGACCAACAGATATTGAAGTCCTTGCTCATCTCTTGATAGTTTTTCTGATGTCCATATGGACCACTTTGTTAGTTCTTTCAGTGACCAGATTATGGAGCTCAGCTCTCTGTTCTGGAAAGTGTCTGGCTCTTTGAAGCAAGCATGCTTCACATTTGTTGATTACATCTTGTACTGTGGCTCTAATACTGATGGTAATGTAACAAGTGTTAAATGTTCTTTCCATCTGGATAATCCCAAGGTGTCCACATTCATGGATCTTCCAGACAAGATCTTGCTTGAAATATTCTGGGATTGCCAGACGATTATTCCGACTATGCGCATAGAGGAGGCCAGCTTTGGTAAGCTTCCAATGATAGTGTTGAAACTACCTCTTAGCAAAGTCACTGATAGCCCAGTCAGGGTGCTTGATTTTAAAAATGATTTCAGACAAAACTTTGTCATGCAATTGATGGGTGGCAATCTCCTTTTCAGAAATCTCCTCCGTCACCATAATAGGGAGGAGCTCATACTTGCAGGCAGGGATGAATCCAAATGGAGTCTTCTCACCTGGTGGCTTTCACAGGTCTCTCTTGTAGCTTGACAGAGAGTTGAAATAGTCAGCATTGAGATGCAATCTTCCAGGGCAATGAGTGATTGTAAATGAGAAGTCATTAAGGTATTCCAACCATTGGGCAATGATGTTTGACTTGTTGCCAGAGAATTTTTTGAGCCACACTAGTGCGGAGTTGTTGGTGTGCACAACAAATTGGCAGCCTAGAATGAAGAAACAAAACTTCTTTAGACTTTCAACAAGTGCCAGCATTTCTGATTTCATAGCTCCATAGTTCAGTTCAGCATTGTACAGGGCAGTCCTGACTGTCAATCACTTGGCTGAGCACACCACTGATGGTGACTGATCTCGTATCACAGTTGATGATGAATTCTCTCGTATAATCTGGCATGTTCAGACTGGGAATCCATCTGAGCATCTTGCTTCACAGCATCTAGCTCGTCTTGCTCTGCCCAAGTCCAACAAAAATCAGTATTCTTTCTTAGTAAGTTAGAGATATTCTTGGTTTGGTTGTCTAATTCTGAAATGAAGGAGCCATAATAGTTAGGAAAACCCATCAGGCATTGGACGTCCTTGTGCAAGCATGGAGTCTCAATTCGATATAGATGGTTTTTTGCATCATTTTTGATGGATATCCTTCCAGGTTCAATTACCCTACCTAAGAAAGTAACTTGTGGCGAAATGAGTGAACATTTATTTCCATTTACCCAGAGTCCAGAGTCATACAGGATCTTAAGAATTTGACCCAGTTTATCTAAGTGATCAGAGAATGTGTGTTCAGCAACAAGGATGTCGTCCATGTATGTGGTGATCACAGGTTTGAGAACATTGGTGCCATTCTGTAGTACTCGTGTAACATAATGCTGAAAAGTGGCCAGAGCATTGCAGAGCCTGAAGGCCATGTACTTCCACTCAAAGAGGCCATAAGGCGTAATAAAAGCAGTTTTTGGAATGTCAGCAGGTTTCATTGGTATCTGCCAATAGGCTTTACAGAGATCCAAGCATGAAAATAATTTGTACTTGCTGGCATCATTGAGTAAATCTTTGATGCAAGGAAACAGATACGCATCCTTGACTGTGATATCATTGCGATGTCAGAAATCAATGCAGAGGCAGTACTTCTCACCTTGACGAATGAACACCATAGGTGCAGCATATGGACTATTGCTATTTTGTATAATCCTGCTTTTGATTGCTAAGGATCTGTTCATACTCCTTTCTTAGATTCTTGGGTACCCTCTGAACTGGCAACCAAATGAGGCAATCACTCTTCATCTTGATTGCATGTTGTTCCCCAATGGCTTTTCCAACACTGATTGATCCATAATTAAACACATCATGATGTTGGCATAAGAGGGCAGAGAGCACGTCACGTTCTTGTGGACTCAAATGTCCATGCATTTTCTTGTTGACAACTGGGATCTGGACTGGATCACTTGGTTCACTAAGATCGTGAATTGTGGTAAGAACAGGCAGACAGGCTGCAGTAGGACCAGCGTAGCAACAATAGATATCTTTGTGGGATCCATTTGGATCAGGTGTGCGGAACTATTAAGGACATTGATGTAGGTCTTTCCATCAGAAACGTGACAAAGATCTGGAGAAAGATGTAAACCGTGGAGGCGTTTTCCCCTTTGTCCAGAAATCATAATGTCCCCCTCGTAAGGAGAGCTCATACTGACGGCAACTCATTGCCAGTGCCATGGTTCCACGATGATTGTATTGGTGAAGGTTAATGAAATATCTTGGTTACAGGTAGTGATTAGTTCCTCCTGTGGCTCACTTTCGTGAATAGAGAGAGTGTTGGTTCCATAATTGATTACACATGAATTTGGTTCAATGAAGTCATTCCCAAGGATAACATCATATGGCAGAGGCTAATTGCAGGTAGACCAAGATGAGGTCTACGCAAAAACATTCCTGATGGATGCATAACTCAAGATTGTTAATCTGGTCCTTCAGCAAAATGGTATTCCCTGAAGCATCTAATAAATGAGCAGTGGAAGGTAACAGATCTTCTCTCTGTAAGCAGAGCTTGTTGCAACAGGTGTCACTAATGATTGATACAGAAGCTCCTGTATTGATGGTAGCATTGATTAGTAATCTATTCATGTCTGTGGGGATGACATTAGTGCATAGCAAAGAAGTTATCACCAAAACATCATGCACACAGTTTATGGGAGGCGGCTCTCCAACTAATTTAAATGGTTGACAGACTTGACCAGGGTGTTGGGAGTACACACTTCAACGGATGGTTCATTGATGATGATACCATCCCCATTGGCAATTAGGCGGATAACTGCTTCACTCTGGGTACAGATGTGTGCAGACTGTCACTCAGAGTCAGTCTTTTTCTGCACTACAGCAGAACTTGAAGAAGTTAGAGATTTTGTAGTTGATTGACCCGTCTTCAGGTCACTGGCATCTTTTTTGATGCATGTAGTATTTTGTAGCATGTAAACAATGCTAATCGCCTTCTTAATGATAGAGTTTAAATCATCTTCAGGATCACATTTAAGTTTAAGGCAGCTCCTGATAGTAGCAGGGAATCCCCGACAAATGTAAGAGAAGAGATCATGTCTTGAGTATTCAAGAGTTAGTTTACTGAGGCAAAAGAGTCTATTGACTTGCATTATGTAGGTTCTCACATTGTCTCCCTTCTTGAAGGAAAGATCACATAAGAGCGTCTTATATTGCTGTTTGATGTGAGGTGCTTTGTAGTGGTCCTCAAAGTGACACATGATTAACTGGTAATCTGTTTTGACTTCCCTGTCCAGCATCATATACTGGTTGTATGCAAGGCCTTGAAGGAACATGGGAAATTGTGCAGCGGCAGCGTCCTGAGTGGTTTTATGCTGCTTCATTGTTAACTCAAACAGAAAGAGCCACTCATTGAACAACTGTGAGATTTCATCAATTTTGCCAGTAAATTTAGGCAGTACTGATTGTCTATTAAAGAGATTTGATTGTTCATTCACTGGTCACTATTAATCATTCAACATTAATCTCTGTTTGCAGCTTATTAGTTGTGGTAGATCCTATAGGGTCACTCAGAGGAGAAGGTGGAACAATCATAGTAGTTGGGTTGACTGAGACATTGAGCAATACCAGAGGCATGACTGTTATGCAAAAGATAGGCGGGAGCATGAATGGTTGCTGTGTTTTTCAGATTGATGTAACACAAGTGGTTGTAGCACCAACTTTTGTGCCCTTTCCAGACCCCTCTGTGAATTGGCTACCTGAGCTGTACCAGGGTTAGGAACGAGTTGATGCTGACAAAGCATTTGAAATGTGGGCAGACATTGCCTGTGAAATAATTGTTGAGAACTTATCTGAAAGGGCATCAAGGGCTTTATCCAAAAGAGCGCAAGTTACATATTCAGGTTCCTCTGGGGGAGCTTGTGGGAATGCTTCCTGAATTCACATCTCCAAGGATGAGATTGAATCGAGTAGGCGTCTCTCTCATTGCCAAGCAGCAGTGGTTGTTGTCTCATTTCGGCTTGTATGGCGTCAAAACAGGCTTCACAGGAACAATGCTGTGAGATTTGTTCAGCTAGGGCTTCTCTGAGTTGTTGAACCTCAGGTGTTGGCAACTCAAAATGAGGCAATGGTGGAGTATACATAAGAAACAGATTTGACAGAGCAGCAGGAAATGGGGTGTTGTGCAACAAAACTTTGGAGGGTGTGGATAAACCAGAAACAGGTTTAGTGGGAGTAGAAGTTGGTAAAACAACAACAGAATTAAGTCCAGCAGTGTAAGGGACAGCATCCAAGCTGCCAGTGCTCACACAGGGGAAACCCTGAGTGGGAGTCCCATTAAGAGAATTAGAAAAATCCATGTCCATAAGAACAAAAGAATAAACAAGCAAGTAAGGTAAAGTAAGAGAAAAGGTTCCAATAACAATTCCAATAATGTAGGAGAAACATCCAACTGTGTCAGAGAAATAAAAGCACTTAACAGATGGTAGCAGGGCATAGGTACACAATCCAAATTCTAGAAAAATGAGACTAACCAAAATAGCACTAAGAACAGTAAGAATAGAATCAGAGCTTGGTGACAGCATCAGATCACAGAGCTGACAAATGCAAAATTACATATACAGAGAAGTAGCACATCAATGGGTGGTGGAATAGATTGTGGTCAGAGGAAATCCATCCTAGCTGACTCACACCCAGTAGAATATGAAACCAAATACAGTAAGGAAACATCATAACAGTTCTGTTTCACTTTACAATCCCCAAGTGAAAAATGGGTGACCACTTTGTTAGGTGCACAAACTTCACAACTGGAGTACATCTCTGAACATCAATCCATCTGAACACAGTAACAGAATGGAGTAGAAAGGTTAACTGACACTCCAGAGTGTCCAAGAATCACGTCAGTGTCACGATGTAGAATTTCGGGGTGCTTCTACCTGTTCAAGCTGTACAAAGGTTGCAGAAGATTATCATTGCCAAGAGCAACCCACTTTCTAGCAAAACAAATGAAGATCAGTAATTCACCAATTTCATTGTAGAAAAAAGTAATTCCAAGACAGTTAAGGTAGCGACCAATTCACATGGCATCACGCCAAAGCCAAGCCTTTAGAATCCATCCTTACAAATCCAAGGTGCTAATTGTGTGTCTCTAGTTGTAATTTCTAGCTCAATAAAAATAATTTATCTCTGGGTTTATCTACTCAGCTCATGTAATAAGATATTAATAAATGTGTAGCTACCATGTATTCGTGTTTGCCAACAGCATAGTATATTCAAGGTGTGTTTTAGTTTGTGCATGTTTGATCAATAGATAGTAGTTCTTTTATTTCCTATCCCTATACATAGCCTAAAGCAACCACAATATAGGCTCACATCTGTCAAGGGGTGAGTTATCACCCCAGGCACAGTGGAGTTCTCCTACATTATCACTAGATCTTACAATTTCATTATTATAAAATCCATACCAGAGCTAAAATGATTAATGAAATATAATAAAAATAAAAAGCAAATGGTATCCAGTGAGAATGAAATTTATTTGACATTTGCTTACAATTGTATGCCCTATTTATACAGAAGTAGTTAAATATTTACCATTTTTTACAAATTTAGTTTCCCTCACAGATTAATTGAGCAATTACACATAATACAAAAGCTCCGAGGGGACAATAATCAAAAATTGACAAAATTAAAAATTAATTAAAAGAATAGCACCAAATTAATTTTAGAGTGCCCTAAAAATTAAGGTTAAAAAAAGGAGGCCCTGAGTGACTCTACATGCCCCCCAATTGCATCGTTAAGGCTGAGGTAACAGTGGGACAGTAGGACTACACAATAACTTTTGTGCTTCTTCAATCATCTCTTTAGTCAAGACATCATCCCAGGATGAAACTTCTGTGTAATGGGTTGCCTAGTTACCTGCATTAGTGCCTCCCTTTGGGTGATGGTTTCACTGTGTAATCAGAAGTACTTAAGCTCAGGTAACCTCAAACTGATTGGGCAGTTCCAACGCAAGACATTCAACCTTCAAGTGAAGGTGTCAAAGAAATGCTCATATAGGCAGAGGCCCTTGAGAGCAATGAGGAGAGTCATTAAGGTGTCTGTATCTGAGGTATGCATGTCTTCTGCACTAATCTTAGTGTTGGGATAAAAGTGGAGAAAGACTTCTCTAAGAGATCCCATACAAGTGGCATGGTCAATGAAAAGCAAGCAGTACTCATTTACTTTATGCAGCATCATTTCTTTGGGGTCAGTAATACCAGCATGTAGCATAGAGATGATCTCAATATGCTTAGTTACATCATAATATTGGGTTATTTTCTCCGCCTTGTTGGCCCACATTAGGCCACCACTGGCTTGAAATAAGATGACAACACAAGGGTCAAGTGAGTTGATGTTGCAGTGAATTTTCTCCAACTGGGTAGAGATAGGCTGGCCCTTCTGGAAGAGATCTTTGATAGTCAGCTTCCTGTCTATGTAAACTCTTTTGGGTTTACCGCCTTCTAGCAATGCATCGTGGGTGTCCTTGTACTCTTTGGTCTGCATAGCTTGATTGACTTCGCAGGCAGTTGAAACGTAGTTGAGCCAGTAGCTGAGGTGGGCAGAAACCTTTTTCTTACCATGGCGCACTCTCCATGACGGTAAAATCAGTGACGTCATTAAACAAGGCGATGGGAGGCAGAGAAGGTTATTCTTCTCAATGTTGTTCTCAAGTTGGGCAAAACTGGATTTACTCTGGAGGGAGGCTGTTCTGATTGTGACGGGGTAGTTTATCTTGGCTTCCTTGATGGAACCCCACAAAGTGTTGCAGAGTTTGTGGCTCCATAGTTTTTCAATTTAGAGGAAGGCTGTTCTGATTGTGATGGGGTAGTTAATCTTAGCTTCTTTCATGGAACCCCACAAAGTGTTGCAGAGTTTGTGGCTCCATAGTTTTTCAATTTAACTGGTAGAAAGACAAAGGCGTGCTGTGGTGCATTCTATGTCCAGGGCGAGTTGTCACCCTGGTGATAGTAGAAGCACAAACTCTTCTTTAGTTAACATTTCAGTGAAGCATCATTTCATCAGGCCTAGAATCTCATTGTTGTTGTTGGGCTTGAAAACTCTATCAATGATTACTGGCTTCTTGGCAAACTCCTCAGGGCAGTGTTTGATGGTCAAGATCCACTCATTATCTGTAAGAGACCATGTGGGTGTAAGATTGGGCAAGACGGTGACCCCAGAGAACTTCTCTAAGTTAATGGCCTCAATGAGGGCTGTCATTGTGGGTGGCACCTCAATTGCTGATGAGGACAAGAGTTCTTCCTTGTGGTAAAACTGTTTGGGCATTTTCATTGTTTGCCCTAAGACAGTGATTGGAATTATTTCCCCATCCTTGGTAGCCTGCCACTGGGTTTTGGTAAGCTTACTGTATCCACACTCAGGATAATTGAGCAGCTCTAGGTTGAAAAGAATCTCCATGCATGACAAAACGTCATAGTGGCCAACCAACTTGAGGAATTGTGGTGTTGAGCCATACTCATGGTTCCAAATGTTCAAGTTAACAATGATGAAGAGAAATGTAATACAGGAAGCAGTGGCAGCAAGGTTACCACTGTATCAGGTGAGTACAGCATACCAACACTATTTATTGCTAAATACAGAGACAAAAATGGACTATGAGTTGTTAACAGATTTCATGGAATACTATGAAAATGAATTTTTCAAAAATCTGTAGCAAATGATACTAAATTCAATAAAAAATGAGTAGAGTAACTACTGACATTGAGCCCCCAGAGAAAAATGCTATTCCAATTATTATCTCTTCTCTCACATCTGTAAGGGGATGCCAGAAAATATAAGGAATCAGTTTGAAATAAAATGTGACATTAATGACAAATTGGACAATAATTAAAAGAAAAGGAATATCAACAATTGGAGGAAATCAAAAGGAAACAATTGAAAGAGGTACTGTAAAAACAAAAGAAGATATTCAACTACAGCAAAATCAGTGTGGGACAAGCTATAGGGGAAACTCACAAAATAGTAGCAACCACAGGCAATCCAATAAAGTTGCCAGTAAGAAGAGGCTAGAACAATTAAAGGACAAATACCACTGAATCTTGAATGAGTTGATCAATAACATAATAATTCAACCAAATAAAAGCCCATATGCAACAATGACAGTGTTCATAAAACAAGGCAACACACACAGATAGAGTATAAACTTTTAGAACTCAACAAAATAATGAAAAAGGACTCATACCCACTGCAGAGAATTGATGACATGCTGTACAAAGCAAGCAAACATAAATATTTTCAATCAACATATGTAAGGCATAATGGCAGGTGAGAATGGAAGAAGATGATATAGAAAAACAGCATTTATACCACCATATGGATTGTATAAGTTGATTTATACAGTGTTCAGCCTCTACAATGCCCCAGCAACATTTCAATGCAAATTAGCAAAGGTACTGAAAAATATAACACAGAGATGGGATCAATGCATATATAGATGACCTCATAGTAACAAGCAATATGGTACAAGAGTATATAGACGAGTTGGATAGAACTCTAAGCATATTAAAAAAAGCTGGACTGTTGATAAATGGGAATAAATTCAACAAATTGAAAGAGGAAATAGCCTTCCTAGGAAGAATAATAGAGAAAGGAAAAATCTCTTTTAAAGACAATGCAAGAGGCATGATCAGAAACATAGAGAAACATAACAAAAAAAGAATGTACAAAGAATAATGGGATTCTTCAACTATTACAGAACATTTATTCTGAATATTGCAGGTAAAACAACAAAGATGACAAGACTAATGAAAAAATCAGTACCTTCAATGTGGACATTGGAAGAGCAAGAGGACAGAAGTGCAACTAGTGGGGCAGGGGTTCAGACCCCCTGTTGCTTTGTCACAATGCTGCAAGGTGACTAATTGCTTCTTGTAAGAAGTGTCTAAATTCATATGATTCACATAATGATTGTTTAATTTAAAAATACTACATATATTGGGATATGTACATTGCTTTTCAATAAATGCATTTAGCAAGGGGAAGAAATGGGGAGAAGATAGAATTATTTAATTAAAATTTTTTTGTAATTTAAAATATCAAAATGATTCTTACAAACTGAAAAACATATATACTAAGGAGACCCCTGTGCAAAATGTTTCTGAACTCAAACATTTGTGGTTTTTTTAACAAGTAGGTGATGTTATCAGGATGTTTTTGAGGTTTATTTCTGCATGGATATTTTATCCACAGTTGATGAATATAAATTTCCAAACATTGCAATATTGGTAAGATTGGAAAGTGCATTGCCAATTACAACATGCAAGGCTGAAATATAGTTCTCAAAATTGAGACAAAGTAAAACATACCTAAGGTAGTCTACTTAATCTTTTTGCATCTAAACATTATGTCTTAAATATCATTTTAGAAACTTGATGATGACACAACAATTGACTAGGTTGTGTTGAAAAAACACTCATCATGATGTGATGATTGACATTTCTACTATTGGTGAACATATTTAAATATGCATCATCAGACTTTTTTCTAAAAAGTAAAAAAATACAAAATTCATAAAATGAAGTGATATTACCAATAACAATCAAGGATGAGATAACAGAAAACAAGATAATAGAAAAGCAGAGATTATATAATATTAAATGAGATCAGAGACAAGATAAAAGATTTGGGCAAGATTCTGTTAAAGGTAATGAAGAGCTACTATGAAAGATATAAGTGGAAGTTAAACAGAAACAGTCAGAAACAGATATGTCAAATCACAAAAAACAGGTTAGTGATCCCAGAATATTATAAGAGAGAATTGATCAGAAAGTTACATGAAAAAGGGCAACTAGGGATTATACAAACTGAGAAAACATTCAGAATAAGCAGCAAAGAGTGAGAAGGCATCAAAGTAGTCCCAAATGCCAATTCAAGGGCACAGGGACAAACCAAAAAGGAGCCTCTTCCACTACTAGTCGACATTGCTGATTCAAGGGCAAGTAGATGTCTAGCATACAACAGCAGCACAACGTTCCTTCCAGAATTACACACTGCCAATTTAAGGGCTAGTGGAGAGATGGAGTTCCATAGGAAGGTGTAAGTGGGGGAAGAACCATAGTGATGCAAAAGTGATTCAAGGCAGATGATACTATTGAACTAACAACTGGTCAAGTGCTAGTTGATTGAATGAATGGGAACCAATTCAAGGGTGAACAATGTAGCATAATCCAAGAATTAGTGCTGCAAAAGGAAATCAAGAAAGAGATTAGTCAGTCAGAGAAGATTAACATCAAATTGAATTATGATTAAATTTTTATTAATTGTAAATTAAAATCAATTTAAGTTTAGCATCATTAATTTTGTAAAATGCAACTAAGAGAGAACATTAACCAAATAGTACTTGTCAAAACAATTTGGCAAAACAAAGGGCGCAATATCACTTCCATTATTTTTTAGCCATCTTGGCAGATGATTCAAAATTCAAATCAACAGGTACTTTTTAATTTGGAACTATAAATAGAGAGAAATCATTTGGAGAACTTTTGAAGTAAATTCTTTGAAAACCTTATCTTTAGATTTAACCTGGTTTGCTTATTATTAAATCATGTCAAGCTAAACAGTAAATGCACACATTGGGAGTGATTTGAGGGTCCTTGATCCAAGCCATGAAACTGCATTTAGTTTAGGGATATGATTAGAAGTTTTTCTCCATTTAGCTGACTATTGATTCTTTCAACAACATGTATGCAATAATGAAACTTCAGGGAAATGGTTGGATAACCAATCATAGGTTATTATATTTTATATTAACTAAACTACATAGGAGACCTATAAATGACTGATAATGAAACTGAGCATGTATTACTAATTAAATGCAAGTTAGGAAGCTGCAAGTAATTATCTCTTTAATTATTTAGATTATTTAAAGCCAGTATTTTTCTGAAATGGTTAAATAAACATTTATTAAGCAGCTAGTGACATTTCCATGTTGCAAGTACAAATTACACATTACAAATTGAGTTTAAGTCAGTTACATCCAGCCTTGAGGGTTGCACTGAGTTAGGGTAGGGAACACATAAGCTAATTCATTGAGCTGAGATCTCAAAAAAATCCATCAGCAATGTAGACTACTACATGTTGAAAGATTCAGAGATCAGTGTTGGCTGGAGGCCTCATATAAGATCAATTAACAGGAGAACTGCACACTTGATCTACACCTAAATAGTGTTCAATTATTGCATAGTTAATTAAAGTAAAAAACAAGTATTAATGGAGTAAATCTGTTAGTAAAAGTACATCTCTACCCACACTTAACACAGAATTACATTCAAAAGGAATTAGTCAAAGTGAGTTAAAGCTTGGTAGCAGATGAAGTCAGAGAAGATTAACATCAAATTGAATTATGATTAAATTTTTATTAATTGTAAATTAAAATCAATTTAAGTTTAGCATCATTAATTTTGTAAAATGCAACTAAGAGAGAACATTAACCAAATAGTACTTGTCAAAACAATTTGGCAAAACAAAGGGCGCAATATCACTTCCATTATTTTTTAGCCATCTTGGCAGATGATTCAAAATTCAAATCAACAGGTACTTTTTAATTTGGAACTATAAATAGAGAGAAATCATTTGGAGAACTTTTGAAGTAAATTCTTTGAAAACCTTATCTTTAGATTTAACCTGGTTTGCTTATTATTAAATCATGTCAAGCTAAACAGTAAATGCACACATTGGGAGTGATTTGAGGGTCCTTGATCCAAGCCATGAAACTGCATTTAGTTTAGGGATATGATTAGAAGTTTTTCTCCATTTAGCTGACTATTGATTCTTTCAACAACATGTATGCAATAATGAAACTTCAGGGAAATGGTTGGATAACCAATCATAGGTTATTATATTTTATATTAACTAAACTACATAGGAGACCTATAAATGACTGATAATGAAACTGAGCATGTATTACTAATTAAATGCAAGTTAGGAAGCTGCAAGTAATTATCTCTTTAATTATTTAGATTATTTAAAGCCAGTATTTTTCTGAAATGGTTAAATAAACATTTATTAAGCAGCTAGTGACATTTCCATGTTGCAAGTACAAATTACACATTACAAATTGAGTTTAAGTCAGTTACATCCAGCCTTGAGGGTTGCACTGAGTTAGGGTAGGGAACACATAAGCTAATTCATTGAGCTGAGATCTCAAAAAAATCCATCAGCAATGTAGACTACTACATGTTGAAAGATTCAGAGATCAGTGTTGGCTGGAGGCCTCATATAAGATCAATTAACAGGAGAACTGCACACTTGATCTACACCTAAATAGTGTTCAATTATTGCATAGTTAATTAAAGTAAAAAACAAGTATTAATGGAGTAAATCTGTTAGTAAAAGTACATCTCTACCCACACTTAACACAGAATTACATTCAAAAGGAATTAGTCAAAGTGAGTTAAAGCTTGGTAGCAGATGCTACACCAAGTAAAAGACATTAGCACAAGTTCAGAGCCAATGGACTGTGAACCAAGTAACAGCACAAGGATACCACTAAGACTCACTTAAGCATAAATGCTACATGCCTCCTCAGAAACCTCTGAAAGAACAATCAGATCTAAAGAGAAAGAAAAAAGCATGTCAAAAATTGATGGAGAAACTACATGTCTACTTCATAGGAACAACTAAATTGCAACACAGCTCTTTCAAGAAACTGAATAGAATTAGATGAATTACTAAAACCATACAATCAATTAGCAGTGGACACAGAGTGCATCATGTCAAGAATTGAGCTAACTGACAACATAACAATGATATTAAGAAAGAAAGGGTTAACAGAGATGTTCTGGGAAAAGATATGAGATAGCAAGAAAAATTACTCAGCCACAATAGGAAGGGCAACAGCTCTGAAAATGAGTAGACCATGTGAGAAAATAGAAGAAAAAGTTGAAATGAAGATACTGAAGTACAAACCACCCAAAACAATTTCAATCCCAGTGATCATGCCCAGGTGAAGATAGCAAAATCGTACTTGCATGAGTATAACTCATACACAAACACTGAAGAGAAAGTGAAGAGTATGGTAAAAAGGGAAGATTACAAAAATTCAAAAGAGATCATTTTCAAAAATGACAACAGATAACAAATATATATCAAAGGAATGATAACCCCATATGACCTGTATGTTGAGGGGAACCAATAAATATCCAGATACAAAATCTGAAAGTATAAATAGAAAAACATACATTAAAAGCCTTAATCTTATTCTCAAGAGTAAACAACATAGTGTGGCTTGATAAATGGAACAGAAATTATAGATACTATGATGTGTTGAAAACAGTAAAGATAGATGCTACACTGAGACTAAATAACAATAATCCAAATACAATCATGGACGAGGAGGTGAGACAGAACATAAGCTTTTTCTATAAGGACATGGCTAATACATGAAGTCTGCTAAAAGTATTTTAATTCTTCTACCCAAATACAAGAATACCAGAACACATTGTGCACATAAGTAGAGCAGATGCACAAATTTCACAAATGATAGGATTAAAAGGATTACATCTGTATAAAAAATTCTATGGCATATTCTTAGAAAAAATAAATGATCTGTGGCAAATTACAATGATATCAGAAGACATGAGAAACTGAAATTGCACGATATGCCAACATAGTAACAATTGAAAAAGAGGTGGTACTCAAAATCATGAAACAACATGAATTTACAGAAATCAGCTGGGCTGAACAACAAGCTGAAATGATCATAAAACATGCAGATGCATTAGTGCATGAAGAAAGAGCTGTACTAAAATTAATGCAAGCTGAAGAAAGCATGTAGCATAATCCATCACAATTGCTGATAATGTAGCATAATCCATTAAGTAAGCTGCTAAAACTAAGATTGAAGAAAGAAGAAACAGATGACTAAAAACAACTAAGCAACTTAAATGATTAATTGTGCTAATTAAGATTTATAGAATTAAAATACAAATGATAAAAGCAAATGCTTGCTGATTAACTGATTTTGCAAAATGTTGAGGGTGAAATTACTTCTTGTTATTTTTAGCCAACTAGGCAGAAGCATCTAGTTAGCTTAAAAATTCAAATCAACAGTTACTAATTTTAATTAGAGTATAAATAGGAGTGATACAATGTAACAATTGATGAAGTATATTCTTTGGATATCTTATTTTACTTTATTACCTGGTTTGCCTAATTATTAACAATGTCAAGTTGAACACTTCATGTTGAGTACTGGTAAAGATAACATGACAGGAATGATTCTAGGTTCTTTTCAGTTGATCACAAAATGCATTTAAGTTAAGTGTGTGACTAGGACTTTTGTGATTACCCTTTTAGCTGACTACTGATTGTATTTAAAATGTACTTAATAATAAACTTGATAAACAGCTAGTTAGCCAAATGTAAGTTATTTATCAATTAATTTTCTAATTCCAAATTGTTGGCTATAATGTGACCAATAATGAGGCTGTTTGTTATATTAATTATACTAGATGTAAGTTAGGAAGCTGCTAATTATGTATTTAGTAATTTAAATGCTGATAGTTTTTTGGTAATGGCAAATTTGTTTATTTGTTATTAACAAAGCAGCTAGTGTCAAGTCATGTTGTGAAGACTCATAACAGTCTACAAGTTAATTGGATACACAAAAAAACCCTTTACAAAAGAGCATAAGTTGAATTGTGTCTATTCATTAGTAAGCACCATTATAGGTTAAGGTATGCATAATTAATTTCATTGAGCTGAGTGCTGGAGACACTTTGGAAAACTTGGATTGCTCAATCTCTTGCTGATAAGGAGAGCCATTTTGGGCTGATGCCCAACCATTTGGAGTACTGTGGAGCTACCTCACCTAAATAGTGATTATTAATGTATCAATGAATTACAGTTATTGCAAACATATTAATAGAGAGCTAAGCAGACAAAGACTGTTAGATCTCTGCCCACCAAATTACCATACAATTAAAGAATTAGATTTAAACAAATTGATACTAGGCTTGATAGGAATTCTGCACTAAAGAAACTAAAATTGAAAATAATAATAAGCAAATACTTGTCAATAAATTAATTTGACCAAAATTTGAGGATGAATCACTCCTTGGTAATTTTAGCAAAAACACGCAGAAGGGTCTACATAAATTTAAAATTGAAATCAACAGGTACTTGCTTTTGATCATACTATAAATATGGTAATGTAAATCTGATGAAATAAATTCTTCAGAGTTATTTCAAATTGTACTTATTTTTGTGGTTTGATTATTTAATTGAAACATTTAGGTAAGTGGTTCATGCTGAGTAGTGGCCAGGATTCCATTGTGGGAATGATTCTAGGTTTTGCATCCCTGATTTATTTATTTTATAATAAATGTAGGATAGGAATTGTCTAGTTATTTAGTTATTTGTTTTATATCTAAATTCGTTGATAGTTTTTGGTAAGGGCAATTAAGCATTATTACTGTCTTTAATTATTCTACATAATGAGCAACTAGTAAAATGTCAGGTTGCATAACACAATCAATAGTTTATTTGGTTAGTTAATCTGTACAGAAACAAAACCACAAGTTAAGTCAAATTGTGCTATGTCTATTATCCACACCACTTTAATCTAAGTTACACATAGTAAATATTCACTGAGTAGTGCAAAACTTCACAGAGGATGTCAAATTAGATTTCATATTAGCATGGAGAACTGTGCCTGCAGATGCACACTGAAATCACTTCATGGAGCTTTACCTAAATACTGGATATTATGTAACATCCTCCACCTAGCTTATTGCGCCATGTCTAACAACTGATAATGAGTACTTGGTAAATTGTGGGTGAGGAGTTACCAAGTTGTTGAACCATCAGACCTTTCTCTCTTATTAACTAGTTACGTTAATTAAATAATTGAGTATTGACTATCACTGTTTAGGTGACAGAGCCATATGACGTTTCCTCTCCAGTTCTTCCATGGGCTACTGCCCGAAGCCGATCTCCACATTATTATTTCATACATGTATTGATTGATAGTCAGACTAGGCAAGAATCGAAAAACTCCTAACCTTAACATAAGTGCAGGTTTCATGACTGGCACAAGAACCCTTCAAATCAATNGAGAAAATTCCAAAATATTTCTTGTATAGACTGATGCCTTTTAGTGCTATCAAAAGCGTCATCTGAGCATCTGCTTTGCAGGTGTGGGCTAGATCCGCTCTCATCTGCGTATTTGGATAGAAAAATGTAAACACCTTCCGTAGGCTGCGCATATTTGCCACATCCTTATAGAAGAAGCTACTGTTCTCTATTACTTCCTGTTCTGATATATCGCCAGGATCGTTTTTTCCAATTCGCATCATAGTTATGATCTCCACACGTTTTGTTACGTCATAGTAACAATAATTTTGCTCCCACAGATTGGTCCATACTATGTCATTAACTCCTGAGAATAAAATGACTGCTCNCACCTTCCGTAGGCTGCGCATATTTGCCACATCCTTATAGAAGAAGCTAATGTTCTCTATTACCTCCTGTTCTGATATATCGCCAGGATCGTTTTTCCCAATTTGCATCATCGTTACAATCTCCACACATTTTGTTACGTCATAGTAACAATAATTTTGCTCCCACAGATCGGCCATACTATGTCATTAACTCCTGAGAATAACATGACTGCTCGCGGTTGTTGTAGTTCTATTTCTCTCCTCAGCTCTTGGAGTTGGATATGTATCACTTCCCCTTCTGTGTATAATTGATCTGGGGTGATGTTTCCTTCGATATAAATGTATTCTTTGTTGTCGTTATCCAGTAATATCTTTTTCGTCTTCTTGTAATCCTCCCGTTGTATCATTTCTATTGCTTTACTCCGAGAATTTATGTATGATTTGTATTTGTGTAAGAATGTTTTTGCTGGTCAGACCTCTTTCGGGAGTCTCCATCTTGGCAGTACCATGGGTATTGCTACTGTTTTTGGCGGCGTACACAATAAGATCTTTGTATCGACTAATCTTTTGATTTCTTTGTAGGTGCCAGTTGTGTTTGATGCTGTTGCTAAACCGATGGTGGCGGGGTAGTTCATCTTTGCTTCTGGGATTGTCTCCCAAAACGATTGTGTTAGTCC
>CABFPE010000186.1:1219152-1250073 GCA_900660155.1 Hofstenia miamia
AGGAACCATGTCACTTATAAGAAGCAATTATATCAATTAGTTCGTGAAAATCTGAGTGATATTAATTGTTGCAATTATCATGGAGCAAAAAAATTAATTACTAAATTGCACTAGGTTAATCATAATAAACACATAAAATAATATTTTAAAAACTTGTATAACTCTAAAAATAAATGGGATTATATTAAACAATTAGTAGGTGTATCACAAAAATCTAATTGTGATTTTGAAGAAATGAGAATTGGAACTTCAATTTCAAAAACTAAGATTGAAATTGCTAACCATTTGAATACAACTTTTGAAAACCTAGGTAAACTTCATTTTAATAAACCTCCAAAAAATATTACTGTTTCAAATAAGCACAAGGTCAATTCTAATACATTTAACTTTTGTCTGTCAACTTATCATGAGCCAAAATTGATAAAAATAAATCAATAGGATCTAACAGGATACCATACTTCATTATAAAAAACCATTTCCACATATTTGGAGATCATTTACTTTTAGCCTTTAATCAATGTATAATGGATATGGAATTCCCTCCAACACTGAAAGATGCTGATGTCTCCCCTGTATATCAAAGTAGTGATCTGATAGAAGCATCAAATTATTGACCTATTTGAATTACTCATCCATTTTCAAAACTATTCAAAAAATTAATTACCATTCAAATGTATGCATTTATTGCTGAAAACAAAATTCTCTCAAATAATCAATTTGGATTTCATATGGGTCAGAGTACATCAGATGCTATTTTGTCAATTATGGAAAAAATTAATTTAAATTTGGCAAAAAAACAAATGTGTACAGTTACATTACTAGGTTTGAGTAAGGCTTTGAACTCAATGAATTTTCACATTTTGAAAAAAAATTATTACAGCAGGGAGCTTTTTAGAGAATCATCAACAATGATTCAGAATAAATAATGTTTTCTCTAAGTATGTTAGGGCCTATTCTTTTTGTGCTCTATATAAATGATCTATCATTATATACTAAATATTCTATAGTATACCAATGTGCTGATGATACTTGTCTTATAAATACAGGAAAGAATGCAATTATAGAGTGATAGTTTCATTGAATGGAAACTAAAACTTCTTTTATTAACTGAATGCACACACATTGCCCTATTAATTGCTTTTTTTATAAATTTATGTTGTTGGCGCCTGCAAAAGTGTAAGTGTTTATAGTTTTTTGCCTTGCATCCTTGCTTTTAGATAAGTGATCTGATCTTTAACTTTTTTATCTTATTTGATATATTGTTTCTGGGGTATGTTTTGTATCTGCAAAGAGATGATATTGTTGGTCCTTACTGCTTAGTATCTTTGTTGCTTTTTGAAGACTTCTTAGCTTTTTACTGCTGTGATATTTTCTACACTGCTTTGGTAGTTGTCATTGCAGTATAGGTTGTGATATGCTGTTGTAGTCTTTTTATCTTTCATGTAGGACATGAAGATAGGGATTCCAATGATCACTGGTTGAATACAGAAGTTGCTTGTGATTTCTATTTTAGCTTTGAGGTGTGACCAGTTTCCATGGGTTCTATTAATTTGTGCATATCAAAATGAAATTGGGTTGTTTAGTGATTTGTGGTTTATCTCTGGTTGCATTTTTAGGTTGCACATCTTTATTAGAGATTTACTTATTTCTTTGGATATTAAAAATCATGTAGTTGCACATTCAATATCAAATGCTATTTTTCATTTGGGCCCATGACCTGTTCAAGCTCTTCTTTGATAAAACATTCTGCTAAAATCAATAATAAAAAGATTTTAAAATAATAACCATCAACATACCTTGACATGCCTGAGCTAAATGATGTTTATGAAGAACAATATGAAAGTACTGTAACATATCCTAAGGTTGTAATTCCACCCTTACATACATAGCTGCCACCACAAGGTGTGCACACATGACACTTAGAGCCTGAAAGTTGGGATACTGACATAAATTTTATTTATTTAGTGAAAACCCCAATGAAGCAAGTCCCATCTCAAAACTCCAGCACCAACAATGAAACTCTGGATCAGCCATCTATCCACACACATCTAGTTAGACACATACACTGTACTAGGAGTCCACCTTTGCATCTGATGGACAGGTTAGATGTCAGTGGAAACTATATTCCTAGTACATGAGCAGTGACCCAATCACACACAATAGAAATGCATGTTGGTGCATTGAATCCCTCCTCCTCATCATACAGCATGGAGAGGTGAGCTGGTTTAAGTAGTCACTCATACCTTGCTAAATTCCTGCCCTTGGTACAGCTCAGGTAGCCAATTCAAAGAGAGGTTCTATATGGGCAATGAACATACTCCATCTACAGTAAGGACCTTAAAATTGACAATACCAGATGAGTCAGTATTACAACCACTAGTTTTCCTGCAATGTAAAAAACAACACTCTCCCCCTCCCCAATCCTCAACATCAAGCCAGAGATCTGCCTCACAACAATAATCTAAAAAACATTATGAAAACTTCTTTATTATAAAGCCACAAAACTTTAGTGTACTTGGTCTGCAAATCAGCACTATGGCTTATATCTATATACTTAATAGAATATCCCATTCTTACTTCTCCTATCTTACTCAGAAAGACATTCAATTACACAGCAAATCCCAAGAACTCACCATTGTTCCTACCTCTGCCAAGCTCAAGAATTTGCTCTTTTTGGAATGTCATTATTGATGTTTCTGTCAGGAAAAACACTAAGTGCACAATGTTGTTTGAGAAATTCTACTCACAAATCATTAATAGAGAAAATCCACTTGGAACTTTACTAATCACTCTATCTTCATACCAAAAATCAAGTTTTTTCAATAATTAATGGAAAATCATCATTTTGAAATATTTGATATTAGGTTTTGATGCTGAGGCAATTTAGACCTAATTTAAAAGGTTTTTATAAATGTCAACTAAGTAAATTTACTATACTGGCACCTTCTTTCAAAATTTCAAGTTGCTATCCTAAATAGATAAAGAGCACTGCAGCCTTGAATAAAGTAATTCAGCTGATTTTGTAACATTTTTACAGTTCTTGCCTCTAGATGGCATAATTTCTATGGTATCCACACCCAACCTTAGCAACTATAAGTATATTATTTTCTAATCTTATAACTAAAATAAAATTGAAATTATGTTAGTAAGTTTAGGTGCAATGTGTGAAAATGTTGAAAAAAACAGACTGTTTGTGAGGCAATCTTTAGGCTCAGGCTTAAATATAGAATATTCTATTTCAAGCTGAGGTTCTAGAAATCCCTTATAGTTTCTAAGAGTGCCTTTTCTTAATTCTTTTCTATTGTCAGTTTTGCTGTAAACCCCCCTGTTTTTCCTTGAAAAAAATTTTCAAAATTTTGGACAAAAATGAAATTTATTTTATCCAGACATAAGTACTCTGATTTACAATGTCTGCAAATTTTCAAGCTGTTCCCACATAAATTATGCATGTGAGATGAAAATAATGAAAATTTCAGAGAAAATCTTAGAGCTGAAAATTTAGAAGCCAAATACTGGAAATTTTGCTAACTCTAAAATGGGAAATATTTAACCAAGAGCTTTGAATTTTTAACATCTTCCCTATTCTGGAGAAAAACCTCACTAGCAAAAAATCACCCATTTCAGCATATTTTGGCCTGGGTTCTCACTATTCAGTTAGCACTTTTCCAACCCATAGAGGAGATAAATAAAGTTTTCTAAACTTATTCAATAATAAGTGATGATGTACTTTGCCAGAACATGTTCATGCAGTTATTCATTGATATTTTTTATTGGTACTTTTTATTTCTTTTGCATTTCATATATTCCAAATTTCTCTAAAAAATTTCCATAATTTTCTTATAATAGAAACTTCTCCCTTAGGAAAATTACTGCAAATGCTGAGAATTGAATGAATGAAAAATGGGTTGGTATTTGAAAGGAATACTGAATATCTCAAAACAAATACCAAATAATCTCAAAATGGATACTGAGAAAATGTAACATGGAAACCAATAGCAATTACTATGAAATCATATGTTTATGGCATTTAGAAAAAGAATTAAAAATTGTAATTTTTTGGGGGTTTTGACTGCAGCTCGATATTCAAATATAGGGCACACTTAGAAAATTTAAATTAGATTTCAAAAATTTTTTAACCAAACAGGAATGCGGAAATTAATTGCCTATCAAAAATAAAAACATTTACAATAATAATATGATTGTCTCTTTAAACTATGTCCCATATACATCTGTTACAAACTATATATTCAGTATTCGTTTTTAGAAATTTGGAATTCGTTTCAAGGACCAACCTGAAAAATGTACTAAAAGATATTTTTTCGATATATCCAATACGTAACTTTGCAAACTATATTTTTGACAATTTGATTGCATAATTTTAAGTCAGAAGGTCGTTTGATTTTGAAATTGCTAGTTTTCGATTTAAAGCTACGCTAGCAACAGTGGTTAATCTAATTGCAGGGAATACCAAAACAAGGCTGATTTTATATTATTATTTCAAGGCATCTCTCAAAAATATTTTGTTTCGTAACTTGAAGGGCATAATGCAGTTTTTTTGTTAATACTTCTATTGTCACTCATTTGTGTTTCACTTCTTAAGTCTTAATGTTTAATACGAGTTTTTATTTTAGTAGCTGTATTGCAAACCGTCAAGTAGTAGTAGTATGTCACATTTGTCAATTGAGAAAAAACTCGCTAATTATGGGTTCAGTCAAGAAGCAATACTATTGATAAACAGTTTCTTAGTAGGCAGGTATGAAAGTATCAAGATTGGAAATGCTTACTCAGATTATCAATTGATAACTCGTGGCATCCTTCAGGGTTTAGTGCTTGGGCCAATTATATTTAATATTTTTATTAATTATATCTTACATGTAATTAGTCAGTGTCACATTGTTCAATATGCAGATGATACGTGCATTTTTGTTAGTAGTAAGTTTAAAAATGAAGCTCTAAAAGACTAAGTAATGAACTGACTAAATTAAAGTCATGGTTTGACAGAAACGAATTAACGCTCAATATTAATAAAACAAACTTTATATTATTGGAACAACATGCAAATTCCAATGCAACCAATTATATCTATATTAACGAGCAAAAATTCAGGACAATTCTGCGGCAAAATACTTGGGCGTACCTATTAAAAAAACATTAAACTTTAAAGAATTTCTAGAATCTAAGATTAGAAATTTAGCAGGCTTAAACTCAATACTGAAATTAATTAAAAAATGTATTCCGCAAGATTTCTTAGTTAATTATACTCATTCAAATATTTATGGAATTTTAAGCTACGGCTCAGCTTTATGCATAGGAAATTATGAACTTGCCTGGAACCGCATTGATAAAATGACTAACTGGGCAATTGAGATTATTTCAGGAGCTCCTCGATTTGTGCATGTTACTAATGATATTTTTCACCATCTAAATTACAATTGAATGTATTTCGGAAGTCCCGCAGGATTAATAACAGCTTCGGAAAAAACTCATTTTTTAACCTTGCTCTTGAAATTTTTAATGAACTTCCTTTTCATGTGCCATGCTATCTTGCTGCAAAAACTGGCAAAATATGGACTTTGCCCTGACACCAGACTGTACAAGTTGGCAATTACCAATCCTGTTACATGAAAAGTAAACGAGGAGTTCCTCAGGGATCAATAATTGGTCCACTACTTTTTAACATATACGTAAATGACTTGTCAGACTCTCTTTCACATTGTAACATAATACAATATGCAAATGATACTTGCATCTATTCTAGTTGCCTCAATAAGCTCATGTGCACAAAATTTTTAACTGCGGATCTCATTGAAATGAAAAACTGGTTTGATAGAAACCAACCTCATTTAAATGTCAGCAAATCGCAATTTTTAATGTTGCATACCTCATTAAAAAATAGACTATTCGGGTCAGTTTAAGCTCAACATTCATGATCACGAACTCACTAACACCAGAAAAACCACCTATCTCGGTGTTACCTTCAACGAAAACCTTGATTTTTCAGAATTCCTCATTACCAAAATTAGAAAACTAGCTGTTTTCAATGCAAATTTACCTTTGTTAAGGAACTGTATACCAAACCAATTTTAATAAATTTTTGTAGAGCGAATCTATCCGGTATTATCAATTATGGCGCCTTTCTAACACTAGGTAAATACTCTATGAAATGGAAGAAAATTGACACAATGTCTAACTGGGCAATTGGACTTATTGCAAATGTTCCAAAGTTTTCCCATGTTTGCCACTTTTATAAGCAATTTCGCATCCTAAGGCCAACCAAATATGTATTGTACTTAACATATTTATATTTTATTTTGGTAACCTCTGGTAAAAGTGTTGCTTTTCCTAATGGAACCAATGATATACTTAAGTACAACTCAAGATAAAAAAAGTACATTAAATTAGAGCAAATTAAAAATACCTATGCTTCCAATTCCTTTCTTATACAAGCATCAGAAATTTCTAATTGTTTGCCATACGAATTTAGAGAAACTGCAAGGTAAAAAAAGACATTCAAAACTACTTTTTTGACTTAAGTGACACAAGAAAGGAATATTCGTAAAATTTTCATGTTGCTTATCTATTCTGCTGCAAATCTTGATCGTTTCATTTGTAAACACCTACTTTAGTTTATAGAATTACTTTTAAATAACGTATTTGAAGTGGAGTAGTAATAAAAGACTTAAATTCGCAATGAATTCAAGGTTATAATGAACGAAATAAATGGTTCAGCAACTACATGACGGACAACGGCATTTTAAATAAAAAGTACAAGAGTTATTCAATGAAAATTTCCCTATCATTCCCCACGTAAGGGGATCACACACCGCTAAAAACATCCATACGTTGAATCTGGAGTTTGATAAACTGGATCTGACCTTCATAGAGTCTGTCACAGATCAAAATGAGAGATGAGGTCTCTTTATGATCGATGTTGTCCCATTAGGAAGATAAAGATTTTGAACAAATCCTCCTCACATCACTCCTTAGATAAAGCTACTTATGAAAATGAGAAAAACCAGGAGTGCGAAGCCAGCCTGCTGTCGCACAAATCGACATGACGAGCTTCAACATTGGCTCATCAGACAGAACGCGCTCAACCTTAATGTTCCCTGTGTCACATTTATAATCTATATATTATAGAAGGTATCTTCTTCTACGAATTCAAAATTGCGAGGGTGACTCCTGTTCAGAAAAAACCTTGATACAATGAGTTATCTAATTTCCGCCCTATCTCAGTTACTTCTATTCTTTTGAGGCATTTCGAATTTACTCCTTTACTATACTTTTATTTCTCAGGCATATAATGAAAAGCTAAGTTAATCAGTTCAAATTTTGTAAATGCTCATCCACAGAACCGGCACTCCTCAAAGTTCTGGATAAGGCTAGGAAGCTACTTGTGGTAAGTAAAATAATCCCACATCATACAAGATCCAAAACTATGATTTCTACAACAAATTCGGACTATTAAATTGATTTAATTAGTGACAAAGCAGTGGTCCTTGACATCGTTGTTTACCATTCAGTCATGCTATAAAGAGCCTTCACAGCATATTTCAAGAGAAAAATGAAAATAGCAATGTGGCGTCCAAAAACCTTGTTGTGCAAAGTGATACTAGTTGTTTTTAGAGACACGAGAATCATCTTCATCTATGCATGATTTCTGAAATTCTGTTCTTTTTGCAGCAATGGCAATGGTAATTCCATTTCATCGAAAAGTTTCATCATCTTGTACATTGATCTCTCAACAGTAACACTACTTTCAGCTTCTGAGAGGACAAGATCACCTCGGATTCTCTTGGCCTTGAATAGTTGATTAGAATATGTAGCCGATTGTGCTGCAATTTATCCTAAATTCACAACATACTTTTAACAGTTCAGATTGCTTGTCTGACGATTTGGTATTTCATCATCAATAAATTAAATACGAGAAAAATGACAAGCAGAAATTTCCTGTGTAGTAAAGACACATTACATCTAAAAAATATAGTTCGGCATTTTTTAAGAAAATCGCATGTACAGCTCACTCCTATTTTAGTGTAAAACTGATTTTGGTATATTGAATTTTGCAGGCATTCGGCAATTCTAAAACGCTCAGTAATGTAATGACAGAGATTCAAGAATTATATTTAAACTAAAAACGGAAATCACTTATTCGATTTCAAGGTAGTAGTACAAAAATTAAATAATTTTGTATTATAATAGTGTAGTCAATTGTAAATATTTATTTCCCCGTATATTTGTTACTGATTATGATTTTCAAAATCGAAACCGGTCTATATTTTTCATAGCTACTTCATCATAGTCATGACCAGGCTATAGTACAAGTAGTTACGTATTTTATAAACCATCGTTTGGATTGGTAAATTTACATTAATTTTGGACATTTATTGGTAATTCATATGCAGCCAAATTTAATGTGGCAAATTTATCTCTAACAAATGCTCAGTTTGTATATCTAATATTATTGAATCCTACAATGTAGTTAAATGACCTAAACTTTAATTACCGTAAGCATTTCTCCGATTTCAGATATGTCTCACGATGAAGATAATTGCAGTGACTTATATCATGATCATGAGGTGGAGGACATTGATTCGGAAGTGCTCTTAATAGATCTGTCTGTGCGTGGTGCTCAGAATAAATCTCCCATTATTAAAGATATTTCATTGGATGATGTATCAGTACATTCTAAAGAGGACGACAGCTTGGGAGATAAAAAGTTTGATATCGGTGAAACTTCTGTTATCCAATCCGATGCTGTTGAGCAAAAGACTGAATTTAAATCAGAAGTACCAATTAATTCGAATGACGAGCAGAAGTCGAATGTTGTGGACAATACCACCAACATAATTGAACCAACTGAAAATAATCAATTTGATAATTTGCATAATGTAGTTGAATCAACCACTCCTGTGATTGAAAACAATGAGAATATTAGTAGTCCCCATTCAGAGAGTCAAGATATTAACTTCTGTACAGATAAAAATGTATTAGTAGTAAAACAGGCTGAAGATGACATTGATTCGGATTTTGTGCCACCTGATACTTCAAACGATAGCGCTGAAGTACCTAGTACACCGATAAATCCAAACAGTGTATTCAAAAATGACAATGAAACCTTCGAGAAAAGTTCCACTAATGACGACAACAAGCATAGTGATGAACCTGATGATTCAAACAGTGCTTCTGCTGTAATTCCCTCTAATGAAATTGATAGTGCTACAGAAGTTAGCAATTTGGAATGTCATCAGAATGAAAATGTAAATGAAACTGAGGAAACAATCAATTCGAAAACTGCTTTATCTAATGAAAATGGTTCAGAATTTATTACTTGTGATTCATCTGTAACGCCATTTGGTGATGTTGATAGTTCTGAAAAGCATTTAGAAACTAAAAGCACGTCAGCAATTCACAGTAATAATGTGCCTGAAGTCACACCTAGTTTTGATGTCGGTTTGAACGAGGAATCGGCTACGAATGTAATTGAAGCTAGTGGTATTCGATCTGAAACTGAAAATACAGAAATAACACAAAGTGCTCACATTGCAGTTGAAGAGGTGGATGCAAGTGTTGACGCTGCAAGCTCTTCGTTGACATCTAATGTAGAGCTTGGAGATTCTGTTGAGCAAAAACCAGCTGATATTGATGTGACTGAAATCGACTCTAGTAAGTTACCCATGAAATCTAATAATGAAGCTAAACTAATGAATGAAACTCCAATTTCTGGGCAGAACGATGATGTAATGGCTGGTAATTTACCATCTGCTCAAGCTACAGGTATGCTTTATATTTGTAATTCACTGGCAAATTTGTATGCTTCAATATGTGGCAACAAAAGTTTTTGCTTTATTTAACATAACTTTAGACGACCATGACATAAATGAAAAAAACTCAAATGATCAAGGAGAAACGGAATTTACAGATATTTTCAATAACGGTGATCTATTAAAAAAGGTTAGAAATTTTGATACTCTTTATACATTTTTATCATATTGAAGACGTCGTTTATGTTTTATTTGTAACTAGTTTTCAGGTTGTTTGTTGCCTGCATATACATTTTTTTGGTCTTTGAAATTTACTTCCCTTAATAATTATATTAAAAATTCGAATAATATGTTGATGTTTAAAGTTGAAATATTCTTCAACTATATGTAGAAAATATTGCTTTTGGAGTAATTGCAATGGTTTTGTAATTTTTTAATCGCTTTTGTTGTCTCCAAAGAAAACACGCGTCTAGTGAGTGATGTAGATTGAAACAGGATATGTCGCAATAGAGCGACATCGTCTAGAGAAATTTTCGTTCTCTTATATTGCTTTTCGGAAAGTTATTCCTTCTTAAAACAACGTTCACACAACTGATTTAACTTACAGCATTTAACTTAGTAAACCAGTCGTCTAAATACTCAAAAACGTAACCGAATTTGATCATTCTTATGGTAGTTAATGTTGTCTAGAGATACTCTGTAGCAACGATATGTAAAATGATATCCAATCAAATTGATTGACTTAATTAAGTCTTTTAGTCCATATTAATGTGAATGCCATTCAGTCAACAACCATTGCTAGTAGAACTATGAAATTATAGACATTTTTTGTTGCTGATATTGAACTGGCGTCGCTCAATAACTTTTCTTTCACACAAGGCCGTTTACTGTCCATATCCCTGTTAGGATATGAAGTATCAATTGCTTTGATTAATATTTTAGTTTTTCTCTTGACTCGCCATCATTGAACTGAAGGGTATCTAACGTAGTCTCCGTCCACTTTTCAATTGATAAGTTGCCTTCATCGTAATGGCTATAATTGCCTCACCAAATTGTTACGATTCAACATCAGCTTAGAAAATTCAAGACCATGTAATTGTATTTCAATTCTATAAATTGCTAGTAAAGGAAAAAATTGTTCACTATTACAATCACAATTTATTTTCTGAATAATTAAACGATGTTCTAGCATTGAGCGAAATTTGATTCATACAAGCTCCTTTGTAGTAAGATTCGACGATATATTCTCCCTAATTTTTCAAAAGTTAAAGCTAACTACTGTCTATTATGATAATTAAATCTAAGTCGCATGTTTTGTTATGGCAGTGATTAACACTGATAATTTGAAAACATTACAAGTCGAAAACAGGCAGGATAATGCCAACAATTTTTTTTACTGACAACAAACTTCTTTAATCATATTTTATATCGAAAAGAGCTCGTTAGCAGATTTCAAGGCTTGCCTTGATTTTTAATTATTTTCAAATAATGGTTATTTTCATATGTTTAAAAAAAGCGCTTGATACAGACTGAGCATTCGAAATCCGCCCAAACTCAATACTGCAAGTACCACTGACCGCAGGCTGAGAGATACGATATACCAATATTTAATATGTTGCAGTGTATTTTAAGAACAATGGAAAATATGAATTACATGTAGGAGAACGTTATGAATGTTATTTCGACAGAGGTTGCAGCTCTAGAGAATGATGTGATTGCTAGAGAGCTTCAGCAAGTTAAATTCAATGTACATTTTGCAAATTTTCTTCAAAATTCTGCGTTTATTACCAAAATAATTGATAAACGTTAATGTGTTTTTTAACTTTGTTGATAATGCAGAAAACAAGCATTCAATTGATGACCAAGTACTTTGATTTGTTTGGGATTTTGCATTTACGCAGCATGAAGGTATTGTGCACTCATGGGTTGTGTAAATCTACATTAATATACTGCATTACCAAAACGCAGTGGGACCACCATGCTGCAATGAAGTCATTATTTGTTATGGTTTCAATACAAAGCTTTTAACGGCTATAGTTCACGAGCTAAGTAAGATCTCTGACTGTACACACGGTGTGCCTTAACGGAACCTCGATGGTCTATTTACAAAAAACGAAATATTTATTTATGCAATGGACTTTATTCCGCCTTATTACATGAATATTAGGTATAGTTTCTCTAAAAGATAAGATAACATTAAATTGAGTTAGAAATCCAGCTATATTCAGGATTTTTTATTGAAAAACGATGATATTTTCATGTACTTGAGGCTGAGGAATCATTTTATCACTAATTTTTAAAAAGGTCTTTGAAAACATATAATATAAAAAATTTTAAGATTATTTTTTTGGAAAGGATTTGATGAAATTTGAGTTTTGCATTAAAATTATAACCAAAAGTTTAGGTAGGTTTAAGCCTCTAACTATAAGTGAAGATTTAAATTTCAATATGAAAAGACCTGAGTGATTTACTAATACTGAAAATGCAACCTGACCCACACAATGTTAATAATTATAGCACATATTTGCATTTATTTACTTGCAATTTCTGTATTTCAATTATCTAAACTATATAGAAACAGAAATATTATAATCAAAATATGTAGTTGTGAATTTTTTTTTGCAAGTGCCACTGGTTTCTACCAATGAAACTACAATGAAAAAAGGATGTGTTTGATCATATTCCAAAATATGTATGAATGTGATCAAATAATTGCCATATTTTAAAATAAAGTTTAAACAGAATGCTGTGATTACTTAATAAAACTTGGAACAAAGCAATTAAATTTGCCACCTTTATGTCTTAAATTACAAGATTTATTGTTTAACCCACTTAATCAATTTTCGCGATTCATTGTGGTTCAGGGTACCTCATTCACACAATTTTGTAGTTTTATTTTATCATGCAAAATCCAAAGAGATTGTTCATATCATCATATATGAGGTGTTCTTAATCTCTCTGCGACATTCACATCACTACACATTATAATTTTTGTTGTTGTGGACCACTGCCGACAACTATTGCTCATAGACCTTTAAATATATTCTAAATTTAGTTGAAATCAATGATCTTATAATATGGTTGCTATGGACTGATACCAGTGGGCAAAATATGATTGCTAATATAATATATTCCTTTCGGAATTTTTGGTTGTAAACATGATTTATATTACTTTTTTGGATAGCGTTGCATATTTTGTTTTTGATTTACTGCTGTTCTTAAAATCATAACACTTGGACATTATTTAACAGGAAGAAATAGTTGATTTGACCTTTTTGATTTTTTAATATTGGTAAGCTGTTCATAGCCTTATTTAATGTATCTCATACATTATTTTTTTAATTTTAGTTTTAACTGTAAAAAATCACCTGTTTTCACTGATTCTTGGAGTGGGGTATTTAATTTATATGAAATTTCTGAAACAAATTTCTGAAATTTCCTCATTTCTACTTTATGGAGTTCTTGTAAAATTTTTGTTTAGATATTACATCCGGGAAAAGGCAGTTCTTCTAAGCCAAAGAGAGGTTCAAAAGTGCATGTTAACTACAAACTACTTCTAGAAGATGGTACCCTGGTGGAGGAAGAGAGCGACTTGCAATTTGTAGTGGGTGACTCTGATGTAATCGATGGTATGCATTTCAAAAAAAATATTCAAGTTCACTATTTGATTCACTAATAATCATGGCTGAAATATTAAATTATTTTTATATCAAATGCAATTTCAAGTCTAATAGATTAAAAGGGCAATTAAACCTTAAAATGTTGCCGGCACTCAAGTTGTCATCTGGGATAGTTTTTAACTTTATTTCTGTTTATCTCTGTTGCTTAACTCTCAAACCTGAATGGAATTTTAAATCATTTATTGGAAAACGGTTATAAAGCGAGAGCACACCAAAGCTTAGGTGACAAACGTATAATACAATTTTGTAGACTGTTAAAAGGAAAATTGTTAAATTTTAAAAAACTATCGGATTTCTTAATATTGTTCTTTCTAATTTTGGTTTTTATTTTGAATTATAGCTTAGTTCTAAACACCAAAAAAATTATGTCATTCAAATGATGGAGGTATACTAATTTATAACAATAACAGATTGTTTTAAAACATGCATAAACGCATAATATAGCTTAAGAAATTTGTTTCCAGTTTATCAATATACATATGATGGCACTTTTAAAGGTATATACAGCTCAAGCAATATATTTAATGTTCACAGGTAAATGCCTAGTAAATTTTAATTACATCTAATTTTCGTTAAACTGACTCTGTCCTCCGAATTTTTTTCAGATTTGCAGCAACAATAAAAAAACGTGTTTTTTGCAGGGTGCCTGAGCAGTCCCCTACATAAAGTTGCTCCAGTTGCCTAGCTGAGGCACATTACTATGAAAAGTTAGCTCCGACTCCGGGTTACAATATGCACACAAATGCGAATATTTACAAATTTTTTCAAATTTGTAGTGAGTTTTTCCATTTTTACGAATTTTTTTAAATTTCCCGAATTTTTATACAACAATCACTTAATATTAGCTTTTCAAAAAAGCTGTGGAGCTCGGCTTCCATTTTAAATGTTGCTCTGCTCTGGTTCCGTGCACAGTTGCAACCCGAAGCTCTAGTTTATTGTCAACTGCAAACCAGGTTTTATGATACGATATATACACTTGTAACATGCGAGTTTTGAAACCAATTTCAGGGGTCGCATCTTACACGAGATAAAATTATCGTATGTACTTCTGGCTTAGGCAACATTTAAGAAACTATTTATTTAAAATCATCATTATTTCCATAAACGACTGATGGTATGTTTACCTGATTTCAATAACGATACTTGTAATAGGCTATTCACACAAGTCCTGTATCATTAACAACTACCAGGCAAATGTTTCTATTCCGACAAAGACTATACCATCTGCTGAAAGCCTAACTCCCCCCAATCCAAAAGGAACTCGCATGATGCATGAGACATATGATATAATCATTTTTCATACATAAATATTGTAGAGAGGAGGGATGGCATAATCGTTTTACTTTTGATATTTGAATAATTTCACTAGTTTTATTTTGATTTAGACAACTTTATGTAAGTAAATTATTTAGCAATTGATTTTTAATTTAACATATTTGCAACCGCCTGTTATAGTTAATCTCTATTTTCTGACTAATAGTTATATTTCAATCTGTCAAAACACTATTTCAAACATTGTTTAACATGAGCATGTGTACTAGTAGATAGTCTTCCTTTAGTTCCACATCATTACTAGTGAAAGTGTACTTCAGCTGTAAGAATAGTTTTTTATTGCACATTTCTAATAAAAGAAAGTCTGCATTACATTCGGACATTTTGTAATTGAGAAATTGGGCAGTTATTCTTTATATGATGTGATATGCAATGAATATATGATGTTTTAAACTTTTTTTAATGAAAAATGTAATTGAAGACTTTTTTAGCGTTAGATCTGGTTGTTGAACTAATGCAGTTGGATGAAGAATGTGAAGTTATTTCCAAACCGCGTTTTGCTTATGGAAAAGTGGGATTGTAAGCCAGCAAAACCTTTAAAATTCAATTTTTATATTTATATTATAGGGAGGGAAAGGTCCCAGCCAACTCTACCGTGCAATTATTTATTCGTTTATGTCGAATTGGTTCGATTTTGGAAGCTGCAATGTTAAATTCCACAGAGTTAGACGACGTTGTGTGAGTTGTTTCTTCATTATTTAGAATATTTCTTAGAATCATCTTGCATTCGTTTTTCACAGTCCATTAATTTTTTCTAAGTTTTCATATTTTTTGTTTTTTTGTGCACTTCTTTTCTTATAAAACATTTAAATTTATTAATTTTAATTGGTTGTATACTTTTATTGGTTCATAACGGTGGTACTGCGAGTGAGAATATTTTGTATTCGGGTCTAATTGAGTCGGATCAGTGTTTTAGAATTAGATTCGATTTGGATTTCGAGTCTCGAATAATGTCTATGTCTATCAATATCATAATTTTAAGGTCGCCATTAATCTTGGAGAGGGACTCTAATATTTATATTGCACGATTTCCTTTTCAATATTAATTAATCTGTTTACACGATAAGTTTTCGCTTATGTCTTCCCTTTATGTAAGGGAAAGCTTTTCGTGTAAACACAAATTAGCTCGCAATAATTGTTGGTAAGGGAAAGCTTATAAAGAATGTTGGTAAGTTTTGCAGTTAAGAATATAAGTAATAAAGAATAACCTACGTGTAAGTGCAAATGATATTTAGTTAATATCATAATTACTTTGTAAAAGCAGATAAACTCATGAGGGAAAATTTATCATGTAAACGGGGTTTTTATGCAAGCACAATTCCAAAGTTTGAAATTCTATTTAACTATCAGTTTTTGCATTATAGTAAACAGTGCCCTGTTTGGGAGGTTTTTTACTAAAATACAAACTATATTTCTCAATTGTGTTAGCCCTATAATATTAAAATGTTCATATTAACCCATTTCTCAATGACGAATGAATTTTCATATAATATGATTTAGGAGGAAACCAAACTTTAAATCTTTAAGAACATCATCAGTGAGATCAAACTGGCTATAGAAATATGCACTTCGTTTGAACTTCTCCCATGTTTTGCAAGATATTTAGTGACAATCTGGTCATGAGATGCCAGTAGAATCGAGTTGATGTAGTGTAGGCAATGACATCCACATAGCTGATGACAGAAATGACTGGAAGAGTTCTTTTGTTCAAATGAAACTAAAATTCTTTCGCTTAAGTAAGTTTGAATACAATACTTTGAATGAAATCATCAAATTAATGATTGAAATGACTAAGTGGAAATGCTCGTGTGCGAGATCCATTTCAAGTATATTTTGGTATTTCATTAAGTCTTAAATGCCAGTGATTATCACTGCTTGATTCTGCTGCTACTTCTACATTAATCTCCCACTGATTTCAAGATCCAAAAACTCAACATAATCTGATCCATCAATCTCAATACTATCACTTGTTATTGAACATCTACAACTCTCATGGAATTATGAGATTCCCAAACACTGAGGTGCGTTAAATTGCACATCAGCTTCATCATTCACTTCATGCAGATTGTCAAGAGCAATAATTTCACCAAAGAACTTCAAATCATATTGCCATAGAACATCTATGCTAGAGAGCGACATGGATTACCTAATTTATCCGACCCTATTGTGGGTCGGTTCGTGTACAAAGCTTTGGATATTTTGTTAGCAAGTTCGTAATCTTAGGCACCACTCGATTTTTGATATCCAAGCTCTTTAGCAATATCAATAAATCACTGTGATTACTTTAACAAAAAATACCTGATGTTTATCATTGTTTGATTGGAGAGAAATCTAAGCTGTTAAATCTATATTCGAGTGGTATCGGGTTCTTATTGGTTCAGGTTTGAGTGTATGCTAAGCTCATATTGTCCGTCTCTAATCTATCAAGCACATACACGCACCAAAGAATATTGTTATCAAATGTAATTGTGTTGGTGGTGGCATTATTTGACTAATATTTACCATTTCCTTCCAGATTTTGTCCACATCTTGAATTACTGTTTTCCATTGTATGCCATGTTTCCATATAACAACATTAACCATTTCCAAAATTAACAATAAAACATTTATATCCGTGATATTTGAATTGCCAGTTAACTGCCTTTTAACTCTTTCACTGCGAAATTCGACTTCAGTCCACATCTCTGAAAAAACTTCTAATAAAATGTCCAAAATCTGGTTTAGTTCCATGTAATTCAGTATAATAAAGTGTTTTTTTAAGAAAAAATTGATTTTCATTTTTTTGTGTCAAAATGACATTTTTTGAGAATTTCTGAAAATTCATGAAACGCCGTGAAAGGGTTAAATATGACGTCAAAAGTCATCTTTCAAAAATTACTCCAGATCTATCAATTCGTACCTCTACACCTATGGTTAGACTATGTAATTGTAAGTGATTTTGTAATTGAGCTTCCTAACAATCATAGAAAGACTTAAATAAAATGTAGGGCGCACGAAGTCGAATACTGTGTTATTTTCATACTTAGTAAGGTTCGAATTTAAATCTCAATTATGCAAAGCGTCCATAAAATCTTGCCACAATTAAATTTCTTAATCAATCCTCTCCACTGTCTAAACATGTGAACTTCTTCCCGGATGAAGTACATTAAATTTTGAAGTTCATCTGCTATCATCTAATATGAACATCTTTCATAGCTACGTAGAACTGTAAGTTTAACTCTTTCTTGAGGTATGCTATCCTGTGTCAGACTTTACGGACACGCTGTACTAACATGCTAATCCTAATCTCAGCGCTCTTTTGAATTCCAAACTACCCCAGTCATCAGCCCGATGTTAGCCTGAGTTTACTCCTTCCCGAGTAAACAAATTTGTTGTTTCAAATTTTATGAAAAGATCCATAAGGTAAGCATTATTGCATGAAATCAATAAATTCAATAGACTTCTGAATTTGTCAATTAGGCCTTTTAGGCTGTGTACTATAGTGCCCAAATCCCACTTCAAGGTTAAATAATCAATTGTTTCGTGGGAAAAAATATATTTTAGGTTACATTTGTAATTTGCTAAAAATTTGGTATTAATATTTATTCTATGCAGATATAGCATTAATCAAGCAATGTTAATGTTGAATTAAGGAAATGAATATCTGTCAAATATCACTTGAATAAAGTGAAAAATTTTGCTTTCCAACTTGAAATCGTGATCTTTATAAATGAGGTTTTATCATAATTCTTACGAACATTTTGAAAATAAACTTTTTATGGTAAAAAATTCAAAGCCATCCAATCAACGGAAAGAGGTTACTAACATAATATCAATCAATTTAAACTTCTTGATGTAGAAACAATCGTCAATAGACAATATACCTCAACAGCAATGACCCTGAAAGAAATTTTCGGGTAGAAAGGTTTTTCAATCAGAAAATTATATAATTATTTTCAATTAGGGAAACTTATAAAGCTCTATTCAATATCAAATCAATGAAACTCGAGTTGATTCGACCTGACTCGAAATCTGTTAATACGTACATTTCTTCTCGAGTTGAATCGAGTCAGATACCACTAGCCTCGACCTGACTCGGAATTCCGAGTACTCGCAGGAACGTCTTTATAACCAGCACTCTAACCCATATGTGCTTGAAATATGAATTTTAGGGAGACAAAGCGCCAACGAGGGAATTATTACTTCTTTCGTGAGGAATTCTCTAAAGCTCTTCATTGTTACACAATTGCATTAAAGTACATTCAAAATGCATGCGTAAGTAAAACGAACTTTCCATATTGATAACACTTTCATCTTCTTTAGTTTCCCGTCGGCGACGACAAAATTATTGTTGTTTATAGTAACATGGCAGCTACCCAACTGAAAATTGGCGCCCTCGAAGCGGCTATTCGCTCTTGTGATGAAGTGTTAAGATTGCAACCAAATAATGTTAAAGCATTGTTCCGCAAAGGAAAGGTATGACCCGGTCAATTTTTTTTAAAGAAACTAATGTTATTTTTTTATCGATTTTATCATTATGTTTTCTTTGAATTGATCTCAGATATCACTTTTTGAAAACATCTTAAATGACTGAACAAAATTAATATTTAATGATAAAACTTCGAAATTGGCTGTATTTTAGTGTTTTGAGGTACGTTTTCAATCATAAATTTCTATAAGTTTACACCTAAATTTTTTCACTAAAACTGGTTAGTTTGTCTTTGATGAGGCGCACGATTGTTAAAATTTGTTTGATAAAATTTAACATTGTAACTATAGGCATTGGCTGAAATGGATGATCTTGAAGGAGCCATTTCACTTCATCGACAAGCTTTGAAGCTCGATCCTGCTAGCTCGGTATTTGGATTTTGCTTTTTATTGTTTAAAACTTCTATACTGTATTTAACTATTTCTGAACCTGAATTAGTGTTTATGTTATGCTATCGCTAGTTTATTCGAATTATGAGTTCAATGTTGGTCGATTTAAATCAAATCATATTATTAGTTCAATTATTGATTTAAATCAAGTACACTAAAAGAGATACAAGTGGTGCATTCTAAGTGTTTTGAAGTCATTGACCTGATATTGGAGTGAATTGACAAGCTCTGAAATGTTGTTTTGCATGTTTTTTTATCTTCAGTTTATTAAAATTGATTAAATTATTGTATTTAAAAAATAGTAGTATCAAAAGGATTTTTAATATTTACTTCCTTGGAAGATTGTCTGGGTAAATTGGAAATTTAGATTAAAAAATCAGATTTAAACCAAAAAATCCGATTTTTTGGTTTGCTTTAATTTAAATTGGATTTTTTCCCAACCGTGTATGAGTTTGATACGAATGCGATTACTAGCATTTGTAAGTTTACTTGAACATTTGCTAATAGGACGTGTTTGCCCTCTATAAATCCTAAAAACATGCTTTTTTGTTTGTTTTTTTATTAAGAACAACTAAATTTTCATTGATATCAAGATTTTAGATTGCTTTTCTCGGATAAATTTAAACAAAATCGGTATTTCAATTTGATTAATTACTGTGCAGTAAACTAACAGATGTATGTATTTAACAAATCGTTAGAAACGATGATAGAAATGTCCACTGATTTTCAAATCTTCCAGAGGACATGTTTAAATTTCAGAAATAATTTGTTAGATCTCCGTTTGAATCTCGAGAATGGTGTGTGGATTCCGAGAGAAAATATTTCCCTTCAGAGCGCCCCATAACGAAAATACTATCCTCGAAATATGACACGGTTTCCGAAAGATATTTGAATATTCTTCATAGGTACCACAGCACTTCCGTCATATGCTTGTCATTTTTGCGAAAAACATGTTCTACTTAATCACGTGCTGTTCAGTGAAGCAAATTTATTGTCTTAAACTTGCTCATCCGATTTTATCAATTCTTTAAGCAAAAATATATTAAATCACAGTTTGCAGAGCACGTATACCACGGGTATTATTTGTTGTTTCTTAATTTCGCAAAAAAGAGATGGAATTTCGCACAAGGCCGGGTCGACTAATGCGTTTTTACGAAAGTTTATACGCATGAACAAACCATTTTGTAGTTGAGATTTTCTCAACACTTTTAATTTAATAAGCACCAAAAAGTTCATTTCTCTTTTTATTATATAAATACTGGCTTAATATAAAGTTCTTTAAAACTAAATTTTAATGTCATTTTACTTGATATATTTTCACTGCATGTTACAATGGTTTTCAAATTCCTGCTAGTGATACTATTAGATGACATTTATCGTATTTCTCAATGAGGATATAGTTTTATGGAAATCTTTGTAAATTTTTTAAATAAACGTGATCAACAATATAAGGCAAAGATTATTTGGAACATAATTTATTGAATGGTGCAAAATAAAACGGTAGAATATGATTAGTGCTTGTGATAATATGGGACAGAGTTGAACATGGGATTGTATGGATAGTTTGTTGAGTTACTTGTAGGCTGCTGTTTAGACAACAGAATATGTCTGAATTCGTTCAATGTCAATTCGGGCTTTTCTTCATTTCGTCTAGTCAAATAAGGGCTCCATATGTCGGGTGAAATTTATTCTTTCTCCTTCCACGCTCTTCTGACAAATGATCCAGATTTAACAAGTGCAAAATAGCACTTGCTGATACTCTAAGGTTCATTAGATTCTAATTTCTGCTGTTGATGCTTAAATTGTATTTGTTGTAGTTTTAAGTACTTGGTGACGTATTTGGACAAACAAGATGCAGAATTTTAGCACTTAACACAACGCGCAGAAATAAATACTAGTACTCGAACACTGTAATTGAAAGTGTGAAATTCAGTCTCTCGTGTGCGAAATTGAAAAGTAACTGATTGGCTTGTAGCATGATACACTATTTCCCGCTATATATCACATTTATGAATTCATTGCATTTCTGATGAGAAATAAGTGCCGGTTATTGTATGATCATAAAATGGTCATGCATGGCAACGCCAAATTTGTTGGCTATCAATTGTAGCCATATTGTAAGTTTCGTCCATACATAATGATCATTATGTAACATATGTACGGAAAACGCAATTTAATAGAGTGGTTATTATTAAATGAATGCCAAAACGCAAACAGCAATTTAGGTTTATATGGGCCAAAGACAAATATTTTGTGCACTTTCGTGCGTTGTACTGATGCATCAAACAATTTATTATTTATATTCAGAAACAAGTTTTTAAAGTTAGCCAGTTAAATTTAGGTTTGTTTACTTTCTTAATAAAACTTTAAAATGGGAATTAACATAATTTTTAGTATTTTGTTGGCAATGTAGTGAAGCCTCTTACTAAAGTTTTTCAATATTTTCGAAGTTAAGTGCTTATCAAAATGCTGTTTTGTAAAATAAATATTTACCTATTCAGTTATTATAGATGTAAGATATTTCATTGCAGAGATAAACTAATAATTTGCTTGAAGCCCAATGTAAATTCTGTCTGCATAACTATGAACTAATGGATTTCCTTGATTGCCATCCACATGGTCATTACATTTTTCGCTACCATATCATTATGGTTGCCATAATATGTTACAAGTTTTACGTTATAACTATTTATAAATATTTATAAATGTTTAGAAATATCATGGTTGCGGTTTCAAACTTGTTTTCCGAATCAGACAAAAACTAGTTTATGGTATCACTAATACCTTTATTAGCATCCGCAGTTGTTTCACCATTTTTTAGTTATATCCAAGTAGTTGTAATATTTGATTTTTTTGCATATGTTATTATTAACTTGATGTTTTTCATTACTCTCTATTGGGGTTTTGATCTGCTGGAGTATAACCTAACAAAATTCCTAGCATTTTTGCGTTTGTATATTACAAATCCACCTTTGTGTCAATGTCAACCTTGGTTATATTGATATGATATGTTATAATATTGCTTTGAAATTAACTTGGGGATTTACTTTGAAATGTTTCTATTAACTTCAAATTTCGCATGTAAAGTTGAAAATTTTCATAACTTTCAGATTATTCTCATATCTAATGTTTAAATAATAAGTAAGGATGGGATCTGGATAATGAATTGAATTTACCGGATTATTTGACTGCCTGATTCCTGATAATTTACCGGATACCGGATAATATATTGTTCAAAATATGACCTTACTTTATGACAAAATATGACGGAATTTGGTTAAATTTTTGCTAAAATTTGACCATCCATTTTTCAAAATCATCCATTTATGCAACATTAAACGTTTTCCTGTTACTGAGAACAAATACAAAAACTCTTACATAATAATAATAATGTCATTTTTTAAAGCAATTGCTTTACTAAATTATAATAAGAACACATAAATTTCCATATATTATTGTGGTTGAGATTTCTGTCATAGGCCAAGAGTTTTCGAAATATAGATAAAGATCTCTCAACTGTAGCCGATGTTGGTATATAGTTCCAATTACCGTATTTGCCGGTGTACAAGTCGAACTTTTTCGATTAAAAACAACTTCAACAATCGGCCTCGACTTATACACCGAGACATGAAATTCAACTTCGTATTTATCGCTTCAAATGGTTTGGTAATTACAAGCGTCGCATTTACACACACTCTGAACGGACGCGAAAGCCAGGCAGCGACGTAATATCGCAGGGTTACAAAGTAATTAGTTTCAAAATAGCGTATAGGTCACTTACCTACGAATTCGCCAATTTACACTCCTTTCCTCAATAAATTTCGCATATTTCTGGTTAAATTTTCAAGTTTAAAATAATGAAACGATCGACCTCGACTTATATAAAGGATATATCATAAAATCGTAAATTTCCTTCGAATTTAAGTGATGGGCCTATACATTGGCAAATACGGTAAATGTCCATCCCTTTTCCACCCATTATAGCAGTAAAACCGGTATGTTCTGATCGTGACTTGATATACGCAATTATTTCACAGGTATTATTTCCAAGATCAAGGGTTGGAGTAATAACATCGCGTGGAATTTCAATTCTCTCAAGCATTTAACAACTTTGATTTTTTTTAATAGCGCCCTTAATTGAAACAATATTGTCAACACAAATATATTTTGCCTGAATACGCATGGTACACGTTTGTCTTGTAGAATCCATGAAATATTATGTATGTAGTTTCTTTAATATTTTTTCAGTTGTCAGCATACATAGCCAGGTCTAGAAACCTGTCGACCACTGGGTCGGATCAACAATTTGCTACAATTAAACTTCTCAGGAGTTAGCCCATGAAATACTTTAATAGAAATTGAATGAATATTCTAGTTCAAATGATTTAAAGCAGTCACAATCCAGCATTAATGTTTAAGTTTTTTACGTAATTTAATGAAACTATGCCAAAATATGACTTTTTATGACTATATAACTTCCTATTTAACTGCAACCCATGTCTGAAATCCATATAATTTGAAGCAGACTGCAAAATTGACCAACGGAAAAAAATATTACTTTTATAACTTTTGGTTGCCCTAATTATTAATAAAGAACAACCTCATTTCTCAATTAATATCGACCTTTTGCGAATGAAAATCAATAAATATTAAATAGAATACGTCCTGATATGTCAGAAAAACAACTTGTTTTGTTGCATAAAAACTTCCATATCATGGAAGAAATATAGCTTTTTCTTCGAAAATTCGAATTTTTTCTCAGTCTGTTATCCGGTAAACATATTAAATTTTGCCTTGGTCCGGATATTCAAATCCGGTTGTGTAATTGTCGATTTTACTGGATCCGAATTCCGGCACATCCCTAATAATAATAATGATGTCCAAACCCCAACTCAACAATTAATCTCATCTATATTATGGAAAAAATTTACTATTTAACAAGAATATCAAAAATATAGTTAAATACATTAGTACTAATGTGAAATGCAAATCATTTTTTAAAATGATGTTTTAACTCATTATTGAAAGTAATCCAAATCACCAAATACTTCAATGATGAACTTCATAACATTCGCAATATTTTATATAATGACATAGCTATCAATTAGAATTGCAACCGGGTCACATTTTGTGACCCGGTGGCCCATGCTACCCGGATAAGATTTGACCCGGTGAGACTCTGCAAAATTGCAAAATAAATTACTCGAATGAGCCGTTTTTCTCAGCGTTTACTTGTATAGATATTGACCAACAGCCAATAACGCTGGTCTTCATTGACATTCAAATACTTCACCTCGAATTATAAAGACATGGTTTTAACATTTCCTATAATTTACGATGTGAAATAAAAAACTATCGGAAAAACTTTTTATGAAGCCATCCAAGTTTAAATCATCATTTTAAACTATAAATCTGAAAGATTCTTCTATGCCTAAAAATTTATTAAATTTAATAATTTTACACCAATTCGGACTTAGATTTAATTCGAATTTCGAAGACGTAATATAAATTTAATATTGACAAATTAAAAATAGGGGTTACCAAATATACGGAATTATATCCGAATCCGAATCTATCTTGGATTCATACTCGAATCATTGTCCAGTATAGTGGCGGATCTAGAAAATTCTGAAATGTTCTATTCAATTTTTTTAAAGAAAAATTAGTTCGGGAGCTAAGACTTTGTGTGAATTACGTAAATCATATTTCTTCTATTGTAGAATATACAACCGAAAGTTTTTTCTTGTTTCAAACTTGTTTTTCACAACTATCAGCAACAGGTTTCTGCCATGGAAGTTCTTATAGAAACCAAAATAATTTTTAGATTTTGATTTGCATGTACATTCCCTGAATATTTTTATTCGAATTCGAAATAAAACAGAAGAAAAAAATTTCAAATACAAAAACCCTTTAATTACAGTAAACAAATCTTTTCACCTCATTAAAGTGCTATGTTCTGGACGAACTCATTTAGGCGATCACGCACAGTTAATAAAAGTACTTTTTTTCACTACAAATGTCTTATCAAGAAACGTTCTGCAGTAGCTTCACTCTACTGGAACCGGATCGCAAAGCTTTATTCAAGATATCCGGTATGAAACCAAAAACATTCTACTGAAGCGAGCACGCTAAAATGGAAAAGGGGAAGTGGACGACTCCTCCAATTGACTAAAAAATAACGGAAAAGTTTTGTCAAATTTGCTTTGCAAAACCCATTGAAATCAACCGCTCATTTGAACTCAAATTTTCAAGAAACCCATGACAAAGTTGTCTCAACATCGAAAGTGTACCGAGCACTTTCAAAGGCAAGAAAAATACGCACTATTGACACAAAAACAGAAAGAAGATCTGGTTAGCTTCTGTGAAACATGGTCGCTGGATCGATTTTTAAGAAATGTTTTCATAACCGAGGAGTCCATGTTCCAGCTGCACGAAAACAACATTTCTTATTGTTCTACGACAGCCAAGACACTTCTCAAGCCATCTTCAAAATTTTCCCAAGATGCATGGTTTGGGGTGCTTTAAGCTGTAAAGGTTTTTACCTGAAAATTGTAGAAGGAAATACTGTAGACAGTGCCAAATATGCTGATATTTTAGTAGCGTTTCTCTCAACTCACTAGATCTTCCACCTATAGAAAATGTTTAAGGGATCATGAAGGACGATGTGCAAAGGAAAAATCCAAGAAATATGTAAAACCACTGAAGCAATTGTAGCTAGAATCCAAATAATAAATTACCTCGAGTATGCAGAAGATTTGATGGACTCAATTAAGAACAGATATTTGAAATGTGTTCACTTATAGCAAATTAATTTGCCATCGATTGATGTAAATTTTGCTACTGTGCGTGTTTTTGTTGCTAAGAGATTGAAAAAAACTTCTATTTCTCCTTTTTTTTACCGAATCTTATTTCTCAATTTGAACATAAATATATTGAATTCCATCAGTGATTTTGAATACTTATCGTTGCCCTCTTCTAACTTAATGTATGCGTGGACTTCTAAATTAAGGCTTATAAAATGTAACTAAATATTAACAATGTGAGTTTTCCAAACACGTCTTACAAGTCTCATACCATTGATAGTTCGTCCTTCAAACCTCCTAAATTTTGATTGAATGAAATGCAAAGGATTATTTTTCTAGTAGTTTACCTACTCTATTTGAATTCAAAATAACGGGCTGTAAATGCCCCTTTAATAAATGATATTTGGTGAAAATATGCTTTGGGCGACGACTCAGAAAATATTGATAACCACTGATATAAGTGTTGCATAAAGCCATTGATTATACAGCGTTTCATGGGAACAAATATTTCGCGTCCAATGATGTTAATCGTTTTCTACGTGGCACAGTTTCGTAATAAAATGTAGAATCTACTGCAACAGATTTCACAACTGTTACACTTATTTTATTGGTTTAAATAATAAAAACAAAAATATCTAGAAGTTTACTATTTATTCCATTCGTATTCGATATTTGTAATTTAAATTAACTGCAAATTCAAAGTCACGTATGCGCAGTTTATTTGATTCACTTGATAAAATTTAGTCTACCCAGATATCCTCGCGGTGCATAGTTTGTTCAGTAATAGAAAATGTGCATTTGTACATTTCTTTTTTCCACACATTTCCTCTGTAATTAAAAAAAAAATTCAATACATTAGTAATGGCTTCTTCGATGCCTTTGCATGTTGAACTTCTTTGAAAACAGTTTATAACAATGTTCGCACATATAGCCATTATAATTAGATTCGTAATATTTTGTCCAATGCACATAGATGATATGATGGTCAACTTCATTTATATTTAGAAAATCTTGATTGCAATGCATGCAGTGATAGGTTCTTTGTTGCAAATTGTAACTGATTATGACGAAGTTCTCCATCTTTAGGAATTTTCAATTTACCGCAATTTATCGCAATGTCTTCTAGAATTTTGCAAATATAATTTCCATATAATAGTAAATTTATAAATTTGGTGTTGTATTCCATCCGGATTATCAGCAAAAGTCATTATGTTCATTGCGGTCTTGATATTTTTAAATATTTGTGGAATCAATTCCTATTAATGCTAAATATCGTTTTTACAGATGAATGGCAATATATTCCTCTTACTATTTTAAAGAGAAGAAAATTTTTATTTTTCTCTTCACCAGAATTACAAGCGATACTGATTAAATGGCGCTCATTCCTCCTTTTATACAGGAACACTTTAATGATGTGTAGTTAAAGGAAAGACAGGAAGGAGCGCATACAAGCACTAATAAACAATAAAAAACACATAATTCAACAATTATAACAATTAGAGAAATTTCACATTAAAATCCAAATTTAACAATTGCATACTAAGGAATTCGCACTGGCGGATAAACAAAGGAAATGACACGGCTAGGAAAATCCGCTATATTTTCTTCTGATGGAATCCATAGGACTGATATTGACTTATAACGGACTAACATAGTTATAGTGACTGCTATTAAAAATGGGAGACCATATAGCTTTCCTGATGAGGAGCCGTGAACCAAAGGTTGATTATCACAAAAAATGGTATCTCCTGTGTTGGCCTGAAGCAACGCAATAACTAAGGCTAAAGCTTCCTTCCAAAAAATATGTTTAAAAATAGAAACACGGTAAGAAAACTGATTAAGTTGAGGATCAACAATTTCAATGGAAATTTCAGATGCATCTACGTACCAACAATTTGAAGTTAAAGAGTGGTATCTTCCTGACCAAGGAATGGACAATTGCATATTCCTTACAAAAGCAGTGATCTCATTCTGATAGCAAGCTTGTCAAAAATATATTTAAATAGATGTTTTCTCAAAAATAATATTTTTTTATCTTAAGATGCCAACAAATACATAATTTTGATAATTGACATTCATTTACCCAACAAAATTGATTAAAACGTGTGCCACATGCTCATATGTGAAATATACAAATACGAAAAGCAGTTGCTCAAAGTGGATATCCATATTGTACTTCCAGTTTTCATCCAAGGTAGGCTTTGCTAAAAAGCTCCTAAAAATTTCTGACGTTGCTGGAATCGAGTCCAGTCCAGTGACATTGATAACCATGCCCACAATAATCTTCTTCACTTATGATTGCTTTGTGGAATTCGCAATTAAATTATTTAAAGCAAAAAGTATCTATATATGTAAACATTTTAAATACAACTATATTTTTACAAGCCTGTCTGACAGACATGCGAGCTATTCCTTCATCGAAATAATGAATAGATGCATTCCACAATATATTCTTTTACTTTTCTATTGATAAATTGTTTTTAGCTGCTTATATTACGTTAACTCTTTGAGGCTTGGTGGTATATATATCCCCGTTTGAACAAATCCGGGTTTTTAAAACTGCTATGATTCAGTTTACTTATATTTTGCGTGACTTACCTTATGATAATGGCAAATTAATACATTTTTAAAGTTTCAGCCAAATTGCTAGTTGGTCCTCAAATTTTTTGTTTTTTTAATAGAGTATGATATTCCTTTTTGATCAATTCGATCACTGATTTGGTAATATATATAATTAAGCGAATCATGTGGTTCAAAACAGCATTTTTCAAGTGTGGAAAATATTATGTTGATTCTGGCTTTTTGGCATTCATATTAATTATTTCCCGTAAGGTTTGGCAGGTATATATATGTTCCACCCTGGTGTAGGGTCATAGATGCATTTCAGAATTTAATTTTGGCGCTGCTTACCATCTGCTTAATTCAATTTCATACGTTTTTTCAACTAAAGCAGCTTCAGTTTTGTTATGAGCCTTAAAGGTTTAAAGCATGCTGAATCCAAAATGTACAAGTGGAAAGCCACATTTTTTACATTGTATGCATTATTAATAGTTAATTTGAAATTTTATTGTTTTTATCCTTAGCCCTATTTTACCCGGCCTTTTTCTTTGCAGTTATTCTCCCTAACATCATCCGATCAACACCAAATTTGGTGCGGAGATACTTCGACATGTCATGAATATTTTGGCGGGGACCATTTTGCGATATGACAATTAATATGCAAATTATGCATATTAATTAGATTAGATATCAAATTTTCTTAATTGCTCATTATTGACTCAAAATGTTAGAAATGATACTGAATAGAAAGACCTATAATGCAAATAAAACATAGTAAACATTTAATTATAATCTTGCATTAAAAATTACATATTGTTTTCAATGTATAGCCTCTACATTCAAGTTCGTGATTTTCGTAATTCTCAAGAAATGTTCGTTTTTTGTAATCATTATACGTTTTTAACCCTTGATCCTATATCTGCAAAATTTTTTGCATCAAAAGTTTCAGAACAAGTTAAAGAAAAAATTCATAGAAGGATAGTTTATTTAAAAAACGGTCTCAGAGTTATATCTAAAAATCGGCACTAGGTAAAATAGGGTTGAGCAACCCATGATTATTTTAGATTTGTGATAAGATAGAAAAGTGTCCACTCTTCTATTCATACTTTAAAATCCCGTTTATGTAGTATTTTAAAATCATTATAAATATAACTAGCATGCTGAAACGTGGTGGTCTTAAAAGTTTTGTTCATTTTGATTTTAGGCATTGCACAGTAGTTTAACTGATCTAAAAGCACGTGCTGGAAAAAACCGTGTTCAAGAAAAAGAACTTTATCAGAAAATGATAGATCCTACTGGAAGTCTAACAAAGGATGATGTAAAATCTAAATCAGTAGGACTTTTTTCTATCATACTTAAACCAACTTAATACATTTTAGAGTTACACTATCAGATAATATCTTAAAGTTAATTGCTAATCTGATATAAACGTTAATCCAGTTGCACAGTATCATTAAGTTTTAAGTTAATGTTATCTTGGTCCTTAACCTAGTAAGTGTCAAAATACTTTGTATAAATGATATGCAATGTTGCATACAAAATACATACGCTAAATTTAAAATAGTATGTTCATTACATCTAAAAGGAATCTCTTATTTCATATGGTACATTATATTACATACACATGTCAGTCCCAAATGCTATAATTATATTCTTGCATGCAATTTGTCAATTAAATTTTTTGTACAATACTACATCTGAAGTTTGATATTGTTTATGCTAAATAATTGTTATATTTGCAAGTCAATATTTTTCTTTTAAATTTCAGGCATTGTCCAAATATATGAATTAATCACGGAGAAAAAATAACATATCATCCAATTTAGACCAGTGTTATTTGGCTTGTCAGCAGCATTTCACTGATTGGCTATATTTATCTAGCTGTTTTATTCTATTATATATATATATATATATATATATATATAT
>CABFPE010000186.1:1250522-1271305 GCA_900660155.1 Hofstenia miamia
TATATATATATATATATATATATATATATACATGTATATATTGCAACTTTTGCCATAAGGCTGGAAATTGCTAGGCGAAATTGAGAGAGCAAATTGTTTTAGATAATCATTGATTTTCAATAGTAAAATGCATCTGCTACACTCAAAAGAATCTTTCTTTTATAAAGGAAACAATTATTCAATATTATGTTTTACACAATGACAGCGATTGAAATCCATTTTTATCAGTCCAAGGGGAAAAGCTTCATAATTTTCACTTCTATGACAGTTTTTCTAAAAACAGTCAATTCGATTTTGGCCATTGATGTGAAGCGTTCTTTAGAAAAACTATTAAATTAACTGAAACTGCGAGCGGCGAATGGATACGTCAAAACACCGGTGGTCTTTGTTGGTATTCACTAAATACGTAGGTTTCTGTTAGAACTGAAAAAATGGTATCGAAAGGGGAAATCACAAAATATAGGTATCCCTAAGGCGAACAACCAATTGGCGTAGTAGTGAATATTGGTCTCTGGAATAAATGACATCAAACCATAATGGGATAAAGCGGGTTAAAATGAATTGGGTTTGGTTTATCTCAAATTCCACTCCCAATATATCACAGATATATATACAGTCTTTAACATATTATTAGTCACCCTTCAATTTTGTATCATTCATATAAATTTTACAATCCAAAGTTTATTATATGCTGTGTAGTTTTTAGTTTAGTAAGACAACGTGGTAATAGACAATGTCTTCATAAATATATATTTCACATATACACACAGTTTACAAAAATCGAGAAAACTGTTTAACACATTAATAGTGTCAAAACCTCATATGGCTGCCTTTAGCAGCAATCAAAGCAGAGATACGCTTCGGCATTGATGCTATGAGATGTTGGCTTTTAACAGTTACTGCCACATCATGTTCCCAGATCCTCATTAGTTCCTCAATGAGCTGTTTCTTGTTGGAGATGGTCTGGGAGCGCAGCCGTTGATTTATGATAGCCCACAGTGTTTCAATGGGGTTCGTGTGTGGGCTGTTGCCAGGCCCCTTTATTGCGGAAAAGGTTTCGCAGAGTTTTGCAGTATGGCATGGGGCCCTGTCTTGCATATAGAGCCAATCAGATGTCGGAAACCACTCAAGGGCTTGAGGCAACATATGATTTGCCATCACAATGATGTATTTCTCGCCATTCATCATATTTACCACCACATGTAGCCTTCCTGTGACATACCATGATATCATAGACCTCACCATCATCTTAGTAGCATGTTTTATAGCGAGTCTGATAGGTTTTGGTGAGCCAATCTTTTGCCATACCCTTAAATCCCTAGCATCATGACATTCAAAGGTGTACTCATCCGAGAAACATACCTTCTTCCAGTCCTCCAATGGCCATTTCTCATATTTGCGGGCCCAAGCTAGCCATTTCTGACAAATTGCGGGCGTTATTTTAGGTTTATTCTGTGGGTGGACACTCTGAAACCCTCTTTCCTTCAGCCGTCAATATAAGGTCATAAAAGACACATTAATACTATTTGCCTTCAATGCTGCAGTATGCTGATGTAGTGATGCTAAAGGCTTCATATTAACTTAACGACAGATTATGCGATCCTCAGCCATGCTTGTCTTTCCTTTGGGCCCACAGCATCCCACTCTTCCATTGGTAACACAACCATTCTTTTTCAGGCGTTGACCTGTGCGAACACAGAATTTCTCAGCAATCTCGCCGATTGTATGTTGACCAGATGCATTAAGATCTATCTATTATGTGCACTTTGGGTTATTCCTTACAACTTATTTTATAATTTTCCTTAACCTGGAGTAATTTTACAAGTAACGGACATTACCATATTCAAATCACATTCAAACTATAATAAATTTAATGTGCTTGGGTTACTATGGTTGTAACAAACCGAATTCAAAATAGAGCCTTTTAAAAATAGTTTTCGACAGAAATAATTGTGAAACACTTATAATAACACTATAGGAAAGCCAAAGTCACAAAAAACACGTATGCGAGAATAGAGAGAGAGAGAATTAAACAACGTAAAAAGATAAATGAAGAAGTGCTTGAGAAAGATAGAAAAAGAAAGCTATGAGATTAAAAGAAAAAGAAAGTGGGGTAAGTTCTAAAACAAAGGCACATAGAAGGAAGCTTAAAAGGCAGAGAGTTGCAAAATTTCGTTAAAGAAGAAAATCAACTTTGAAAAGCAGGAAAATACGGGTTATTCTACTAAATCATCTCTTTGCAGGGCTGCCTCTAGAGTCGCCAAACTCTTGAATACGAGTCCTAGGAATAAGAAAACTGTAATTAACAAACTTCCCCAAAAAGTTGGAATAGTGAAGTCGACCACAGAGCCTAAAAAATTAATAAGCGAGGACACCAAGGGAAACGTTCAGAATTTTAATTGCCGTGACGATATTTCAAGGAAAGCTCCGGGTAAAAAGACTGTTCCCTTATGGAAAGACGGTGGAAAGGAAAGAGTTCAAAAACGGCATCTTTACTACTCAATCAAAGAAACCCATTCGTTATTCCTACATGATCGCCCAGATGCCCAGATAATAAAGTCAAAGTTCGCAGAACTTAAACCTGCCAATATATTTCACCAGTTGGAAACCCTAAAGGATGCATGTCTATGCATTAATCATGAAAATTTTTCTCTGTTATGTGAAGTTTTGCACAAAATCATTCCATGTTTACCAGTTTACTCCAGCACTTTCATATCCAATCTGGTATGTTCACCTGATTCGGAAAAAGGCATGATGGGCAATTGTGATAATTGTTCAAATGATACAGCAGACGCATTGTTGGGCAGCTTTATTGAATGAGATAAAGAGAAATAAGTGTTGTGGTGTGAGTGAGTGAGAGAACAACGAGATGGCTCACTGAAGAAGAAATTCCTCTAACAAAGCTCATTAACCTCAAAAACAAAAACAAAAGTTAGCGCGGCTGGGACATTAAGTGAAACTGTGAACAGTTTAATGGAAAAGATTCTGACCTTTCTTACCCATGTCTTTGTTAAGAGGGAACAAAGTAGTTGTTTTCAAGAAAAACGTTCGAACATTCACAATGGCAACGCAGTTATTCCGGTAGATTTCAGTGAAACAGGTCAAAAACAGTTGACCTTATTCACCGTTTGCAAATGGGCACACAGAGCGAAAAAGAGCATGGTATTTGTGAGTGACAACCTGGATCATGATAAAACATCTGTTTTGGTGTTTTTTCAAAAGCGCTAGTGGAGCTGACTGCCGAAGAATCAATCAAGAATGTGGACATCTTTTCAGATGTTCCATCCTCACAGTTCAAGAACCAAATTGTATTCAATTTCATCCCGTCTTATGTAAACTGCACCACCTCGATTCCCTCACCTGGCACTTTTTGCCACATCTCATCGCAAGGGGGGCAATTGATGGGATTGGTGGAACTGTGAAACTAAATGTTTGGATGGAAACCCTTGGTCGAAGAGTGGTTGTTAATTCATTAGACGATTTCTGCCTAGTAGCAAAGACGAAGATGCAGACCATACAAGTCATCCCAGTCACAGCTCAGAGTATTGAAGCATGTGCCGGTGTTATTGATTTAGAAAAAAGTTGTACATTCCCAACTGTGGCTAAGAGCATCAAGAAGATGCATTACTTAAAAGCGCTGAAACATGGTCAAATTCAATATATGGAGTACTCACCCAAACAAAGTATTGATAATGCCTCAAAGCATTGTATGAAAATTGATTTTGAAAGTGATTCTGATTCAGATTACTGGTATGAATATCGTTTCAAGGAATTGCCCCTCAGGCAATTTGTGTCAGTGAAGATGATTTCGTCATATGTCGATATGAAGATGAATTGTTTCAGGAACAGGTGACAATTGTTCATTCAGAAAATCAAGGTACTAGGATTAAGGTTTTTGAGAAATGCACTGGTGGTTTTAGATGGCCAAAACAAACTGATGAAGTTGACTATCTACCAGAAGATATCATACAATATATCAATTTTCCTCAGCCAGTTAACAACCGTGCAACGTACAAGATCATAGAGCTAGAGAGCAAATGGGGAACTGACTGTATTGTAAAGTTGATACATATAGATTTCAAAATCTTTGTATTTGAAGTAGGGCTGTAAGAAGTTATTATGTAAAGAAGAACATAACATTACACCCAGTAAGTATATGCTTCTTTTTAGAACAGTAATTAGAATGCCTTAACTGGCTTTGTACGTTGAACAGCTCTATTGTTGTTTTATCGTTATTTGACAATTAATAACTGATTAAAGTTGATAAACCAAGACATTCAAGTGCACTTTTTGGATGATAGAGCTATTAGTTCTTAGTAAATAGCACAATCACATGGACAGAAATGTAATGTCCATTACAACGAAAAAGTTTTGTCCGTTACATGGAAAAAGATAATCTTTTGGAGCACATGTGTACAACCAGGTTTACACAAGTATATTGAAAGTATATTGTGTACTTGTTTAAATAATATTTAAATTTGCACAAAAATTATTTTACTTTTGATAAAATTTATGTTGAAAAAAGTGCACAGAAAGGGCTGTATTTTATGGTGTAATGTCTGTTACGTTGATTTGTGTGTTATTTTTTTAAATCTGTTGACGAATTTTTAAACTAAAATAGGTCATGGCAAGAGATCTATTTTCGGTTTATCAAACTAAGAAATAATTAAAAAATACAAATTAATAGTAAAAAAATAAAATGATCTCATTCTTCAAACTTATTAAGGTTCGTTACATGGAATCGCCCGACTATGAAGGAGAAAGGTTATTAAATTGAATAAGTTTTGCATGAGCCCAATCTGCCATTTGATTCAGAAAAGAAATATATTTTTAGTAATGTATTTTACTAATAGATAATGACAAATGTGTGAAAGGCTACAAATTTCATAATTTCAAACGTATTTGACACTTAAATGCGATATTTCTCTCATGAAATTCAAATTGAGTAGTTTGACATGGTGTCTTAAATTGTCTAGGAAATTCGTTGTGGCAGTCTGACCATATACTATCTAATTTTGTTATTGTTACTTTAGATTATTTAAAAAGCTACAAATACGTTTCGATATACATATTTTTGTTTTTTAACATTTCTTAAAATTTAAATTTTGACGAGTGTTGAAGACTTCGATGTTATCATATAAACTTTATTAATGTATTATCAATATATTTTATCATGGTTATTATAGTTAATGTATAATATCACCGGGCATTTCAATTTAAAGTTTTCGTCAAAGCATTTTAAGAATTTTATTTTTCAATTGTTGACATGCTAAAATAGCTTAGTTTTTCCTAATATCTGCTAAATTTTGTTTGATAAATTATTACATGCTTAGGCTTATTATAAAGTATTCATCATATTTTATCTCTGAGATATAGAAAATGTCTTGCTTTATCGTACAGACTACAATGCCGAAGTCGTTTGGGCAAGAAAATCATAAGCGATGTCTTATCGGGTCCGAAAATCAACTTGACTCGACAATTTTTAATTCTTTTTCCAGTGACTCTTTGCTCCTCAATTAGACTAAATTGCGGTATTCTGAGCGTATGGCCAAGCCTATTCTTGATGCAAGTTTTTGTGTATCAGTAATGCCGTGCACAAACATTACGGCATATTTTCATGAAACGGTTTCGTATTGGCTCTACGTGAAGAATCACACTACAAACAGTTTTGCGATTGAAAAAGAACGAAAATCACGGTTGAAATGATCCGAGTCAGTTTAAACGAATTTAAATAATAATGTTAACATTTAATCAAGTAAACGCATCTCGAGATAAAAGTATTTGAAAACTTGTGCCACGTTTTAGACGCGCAGTATAAAAGTAAACAAGTCTAGTACTCAAAAAATGATGAATGGCAAGCCTTCTGTGTTCATTAATATGTAGTAGGCACTGCAATTTGACCTAAACTTTCACAGAATCATCACACGACCAAAGTTGTAGTTTCAAAGCTTTTATTGCGACATATAACACTAGCAATAAACGTTTAGTGAATTGCACTCGAATGCCTTAACTTGTAGACATACGCAATATCACGCATGCAGAGAAAAAATGAATTATCTTTCCACACAAGCTTTCGTTATTCTGTTTCATAGCAAATAGATTCTGATATTTATAATTGGTTTATTGTTTCCAAATCTATATTGCATCATCTATTTCAATCAAGCGCAGCTATTCCATATCTAATATTGCATTTGGATCAGTTTCATTTTTAACCAAATTGTTATACAAAGTCAATTAAATTTACATGTACGATATTAGAGGTGGCTTTCTAATGTGTGATAAATCTTTATATTGCTAATGTTTTCATCTTATGATTGTTTGAAGCACTATTGTTTTTAATAACCTATTCATTTGTACATTTGATTTTTAAACTGCTATTCATTTCTATCAAATACAAACGTGCTTAAATTTAAATGTCATTAGCTGTATTTTTGAGGTTACTGGCTAATTTGAATTCTTCACTTGTTGGAACTAGAGAGTGACAATATGAGTTTAGTTTAGAACCGGACTCGACCTGAAATTTCGGTACCCGACCCGAAGTTTAGAATTTAATTCGCAATATTTAATGGTTTGATCTCCCTCCAATATGATGATGATGATTATATCAGTCATTTTCTGATATGGTAAAAATCGGTATTCATTGGTATTACTTAAGATTTTGGATCTTTCACAAATCAAGTGGTGACTGACATTAGCAACTATGCTTTGAAACCTAACCCGACATTTGATGCCTGAACTCCGATACCCGATGTCACTCCCTAGTTTGAAACAACAATTTTATAGCCATTTAAGCACAACGTAAGATCACCTTCATTTCGCTGTTAAATGAGTATGTGATTGAGTGAGGCATTGAGTTAAGCGACTGTCTATATTTAAACAAACCTCTTATTTGCATTATTTCTTACAAATATGGCGGTATTATATCAAACAATAATTACTTTATTTGTGTGAAATGAACTAACGTCTTGCGATTTCAGGTTTCCAACAACATTTATCTTTGGGCATTGAGTGTGATCGTTGTCATATTTGCGGCTCTTGTGGTCTATTGGTCATCCTAACCAGCACACGCGTGCATGTGTTTATGTATGTTCACTAATAATATGCATGGTTTTTAATTTTTAACTCGCTTTTTATCATTGGAACATCGACGAAAACAACGACTTTCTTCAACTCCCAAGCGAACACTCATTTTCTCATCTCACGTTATTTTCGTCGGTTGTTCCGTTATTTTAATTTAATACATGTTTTAAAAGCTAAAATAATTTTACTAAACCCTTGTTTTGTAACACTGTACTATTATGTGTTAGTTGTTATTCGTATACTTTATCTACATAATGCCTTGTTGGTCGCTTAACTCTATGCATATGCTTTTATCGACTAAAAATCATTTCTCCCGCCTGCCTTAGATGACTACGAACTTTTAAGTGGTTTCATTGTATGCCCATTTAATTTGTAAGTATTTTGTGAACATATTTATAGTTTTCACTTTGTTATCCATGTGCGTGAATTTCTGTCCAAACAGCAAATATTCTCCCACATTGATGTTGCCGTGCGTAATAAAACAAGAGTCCGGATACCAGTTTTAACACATATTTCACTCATTTTCAAGGAAAGCACCTATTTTCGTGAAATTTCTCATTGTGATACAGCAGCAATTGATTTTGATTAACATAGAAATTTTCACTGAAATGTTTCTTGTCATAGACTTTTTTTCAATGACTGTTGCTCATGAAATATTGCATCTCCAATGATCTGATTTAGAATCTCGGTTTACCTATGTGGCTGATAATTGTAACCACTTATCACGCCGTTGTAGCAGTTACATGGGAAACTAAGACTTTGAAGTTCTTTGGAAACTTTGGACTATGTTGCTGAGAACTTTCACCATTCGCCTGGTAAAGAGAAATTCGTGAAAATTAGGAACTAAATTATTTCGCATGGAGCACCGGTTTCTTCATTGGCATTTACTTATTGCTTGATAATGCTTTAGGGTCGACCTCAAACTGAATGAACGATTCTTATTCGAAATAGTGTGCTGATGTTTACGTCATTTCTATTGGTTGCTTCAAGATTTTCAACAGCATTTTCACTTTCCAGAAATCATTTAATACCCTTTGTAATCTCTTAAAAATTGTACAGTTAATGATTAAATGTAAACCTAACGAAAAAATTATAGGTGTTTGAAATTATGAGGTGAATTCTGATTAATTAAAGAAACGCTGACGAAGTTTAAAGAAGCAAGGCTTCTGGAAGTGTTTTCATTTTGCATTTTATGTAGTAATGAATGCGCGTTCAAACACTTGCCATAAAACGAAACTAGGTCATTGTAGTGAATTGTTGCGTTTATTGAATATGTTCAATAGGTGTTAAAATGTAAGGTTTATGCCGCTTTTGATATATCTAAAAAGTATGCTATTAAAGAAAGTTATTCAAAATTCATCGAACACACTAAATTTTTGATTTTAAAATTATAATAGAAGTGGAAATTATATAAATCGTAATCAAACCTAGTCTCTATGCTTTTATATAGTTCTGTAATTGCCCTTTAATAGGATTAAATTTTTAATTTCAATTTCTTGCAATAATCCTTATACTAACCAATCGCACATGAAAAATCAATATCGCACATTTCCCTAAATTCCAAATGAGCTGCATGTCTCTAAATGGACTAATATAATAACGCACTTTGAATACAGGGGGCGTACATCGGACGGGAGGACATCTTAGTCATGATCAAAACCCCGCAAAAAATTTTGAAAATATTGAAAAAAATAAACCCTAAAATGCAATTCAGGACCTTAGTTTTTAACGTTTTTTGAACATTTTACAGACATTTTTTTAAATAACCAATCTAAATAAATTTTGAAAACCATGTCCCCCTTTGCATAGGCCATTGTTTGAATAAACGAAAATCTCTTAACTTGATGTAATTTCTTCATTACATTTCTAAAACAGCTCCTTTGAATGCGCTTAATGCTGTATCTACGACTGGCAGTATTTAGTAGCAATGAGTCGGTATTTGAGAACTTACTTTCAATTTTCGTAATTTTTTTTAAGATTTTTTCTTCAGCAACCCTATGTTCTGTGCAATAAATTTTTTTACCCGTTAAACATTTTACTTCTTAAGTTAAAGTGGACATACTCTTAAGTGATAAATTCATCGGGCGTTCAAATTCGGTGTTTGTTGAATCTTTACCAAGGCGATTGGAATTTTTTTATAATTTTACTTTCTAAGCATAACATTGCAGAAGCATTAAAAATGACTATTTGCAATAATATTTTAAGGGTATTATGTAAAGACAAACCTCGAATATATGTATAAGAACCGGACGTGAATATTACCCGTGTACCACTGGTGGTTTTGTAGTAGGAATGTTTTATCTCTTTCAAAATATCGATTGTTAGCAACAATTACAAGCGCGTTCCTAGAATATTTTGAACGGGGGTTCGATTTTTTTCTTGAATTATTATAAAACTTATTCTTTGTTTGCAAGTTGTAAAAATCTAGTCTTTTTGCAAAAATATCAATAATTTATGAGGTTTACCACAAAAATTTAAGGTATGTGTAAATACACATGGGAGCTAGTCTTTCTAAAACACTCTTTAAATCAAAAGAGCGCAAAATTTTTTGGAAAAAATTGCTTTTAGCCTTATAAAAATCGCTAAAATTTTTGTTTTTCGTCAGAATTTTCAGCAATATTATAATATGTTTAAATGTGTTTTAAAGGCGAGGGTGGCCCTTCGCCCCTCTCCCTAAAACCGCTTCTGAATAATTATGATACAAATACATCACTTTTGTTCTTAAATTATCGCTTTTAATTTAAATTTTTCAGTAAATCGCCGATATTACAGATTGACCAAAATGAACCTTTTGCTGTATTGCCTGTGATCATTAGTTGCTGCATTATTTAGTATTTTTCGAGATGGATAATTTTTGCTTCTCGCAATGTTTTTCTTATTTCCCAGCTGTTCATCACTTGTTCATTATGCATTCGGAAACACCTTTGCTGAAATATTTTTTACTTTCTCTGGTTTTTTGTAATTAATATATATTTTTAATTTGTAAGTTAAATTTTTTTTAGTAATCCTATATTTTAGAACTTTGCAGATGACTGGAGGAGAATTTCAGTTTTCTCAGCTTTGATTGCTGGGCTTTGCATCAGTGGTTACTTTTTATACAAAAAATTTAATTGAAATATTTAAAATTTTGTTTTACAGATTATTTAATATATATTGTGAATTTTATTCTTATTGTTTTCAAGTTACAAAGTTGGAGATGGTAAATTAATTTAGAATTCAATTACATCAGATAATTAAGTGTAAATTTTTTATTCGTTATCTTTTTAAATTTGACAATTAATAACAGATTGAGTTTTTGACTACATGAATTTAGAAATGAACCCAATTTTTTCTGAATATTTAAGAAACATTGTGTTATTTTGAATGTTAAAATCAGGCATGGATATTGTATGTTGATTTATTGTGAATTTCGAAATTATGCCTAAAATTCTTGGCATGGGTTTTACATAATTTTTATTGGTAAATTCGGCATTTAAACGCACAGCTTTTGTGGATTTGTAAGCCCTTACAAGCAATTTTGCTCATTTAAGTTTGTTTTTAAAAATGCTACTGCAAAACGATATGCCACACGAACTATTTGTCTGCAGCAAAATTTGTTCTTTTATTTAAGATAGAATAAGATATTTTTTATTCAGGTAATATTTTTAATTACAAGACTGGTTATTATCTGAATAGCGTAAAGAATGATAACAAGTAACTATAATATTTAAAAAAAATAAGACTACAAAATCTGTTCTGTTCAGGCTATGGAAATTAGTTGCGCGTTATTGTATAATCTTAATTGTAAAATTTGAATACTAGCCATGATTTACACAAAATTAATTTTTCTTTCAACATAAATGCTTTTAATTGCACTCTTAATCATTTTAATTTCATTCGGTAATCGATTCCAATTGCGAATTGCAACAATAATATGAAAAACTGTTGCTTGATTGTTTTACGAAATTTAATGCTAGTATAGTGATTGATATGTACTTTTAAAAAACTTAATCAAAATATTAAAAACAAAAAGCTGATTTGGAAACAGCATGAATGACAAAATGTAATTTCTTGTTTTGGAGTTTTTCTGCCAAACATTCAATGCTTATTTTAACTGTACTGTAAGTTTCTTTACTAATCCATTTAAAATTGAAAAAAGTGTATTACCATATTTAAGATGACTCATGACTAAACCATGAAATAATTGAATCATATTAGCAGAGGATAAATGTTCAGCTATGTGTAATATTGGTTTAATACTTGCAGCTTGTGTGTTAATTTTGAGTCAATAGTTATGCCTAGATATTCAAAAGATACTTTAGGGGAGATTGAGGTGTTATTAAAAGTAAATAAAAAATTTGTAAGTAATACACTTTTTCCCTGAAGATTCAAGATGCAAAATTCACATTTTTCAAAGTTGCTAAATTTGTGCATGTTAAAATATTTACTCAATTTCTTATAATTTTGTTCTGCATCATTTATTGTTTGATTTAAGGATGCATTTCCACTAAAAATGCAATCATAAAACTTTTTCTCAAAGGTGTATTTCAGCAAAATCATTTGACAGACTTTATGAATTTAGTGCTGCAGTAACTAAAAAATCAATGTAAAATTATTTGCCCCTTGCATAATTTATGCATATTCATCAATGTGTATTATTTTATAGGGCGAGATTTTTTTCTTGCCTTGATGAGAATAATGACAACTAAAATAATGAATAAAATATTTTCTTCTAATGTAGTGGTTCCGAACCTTTTTTGTTACATTCCTGTCTTTGCCCATTTTTGAACAACTCATTCCTCTCTCATAAGCCGAAAAACAAATAAAACAAAAAATTATAGCAGTTTGAGAAGACGTTTTCAAAAAAAATTAAAAATTTAAAAAATTTAATGATTCTTTGAAATTTTTTATTGCCATCACCTTTCTATTTTCATGTTCATATTCCGTCTATTCGTAGTAAAAGTAAAAAATTCTTAGTCATAATTATATTTTTTTCGAGAATGTCAGCATTCTTTTAAAAGAAAAAACAGATTATGTATTTCTTATTAAATATATATGGTATTGAAACTAATCTATACCCGATTTTAAGTTATGAACTATATTTTGAAAGCTGAAGTATAGAAAAAATTGTTAGCTATGTACATTTTTACTTCCAGAATCATAGCAGCAAGCATGTTGAAGTTAAATATTTCATTTAAAGTTTTAAAAATGGTGTCATATTAACAATTTCAGACCTTGCTTAAAAGGCTCAATTACATTGTGATTTCTGAAGCAAATAATCCATGTTAAAATTTTTATTCATTTGAATGCCCATTTACTGATCACAGCATTACATCTGTCGAGTTTTCTAAGTAATTCCTCTACTAAAATTCTACTACGTTAATAAGAACCCGTTAAAAGGCTACTAATAAAATATATATATACGAGGGCTAACTTCTGAAAATTATTTTCCAGTGTATTCTGCAACAAATTCAATTACAATGCTGACAAATTCTATATAATTTTTGAATTTTATTTCAAAAGATTTTGCCCACAAAAGAAAATTATGATTAATTCAGAAAGGAATTCAAATCTCAACATTATAGACATTGGATAACTGAAACTTGTTGAGCATTAATTTGTGACAAAATTTTGCATTTAGAAATTATGAAGATTCCCAAACTCATAAGATAAGATAATCTATATTCATTGGAATTTTTTTTACAATATTTTACTGATATTTCAAATGAATAGCGTCATTAACTACTATGTACAAAAAAATGAATAATAACAAAAATGAAATAAATAAAACAACACTGACTAAAAAATACACTGACTACGGATAGCTTACTAATTTCGATTTATTGTATAATCGTTATTATAAAATTTAAATCCTATCCATGATCTACCTGATATAAACTTTTGTTTGAGAAATAATAATTTTAATTCTTTTTTGAATTTTTTAAGGTTGTCTATTTTCATTTCTTTTGGCAATATATTATTCCAGTTATAAATTGCAGTATTAATAAAGGATTGACTCATGATATTTTTATTAAATTTAACACGTGAGTAGTTTTTTGTTCGTTTATTTTGCTTCAGACAATCTGTCGAAAATGAGAATGATATCTCGTTGTAGGGTGGTATTTTCTTTATGAATTTGAAGAAATAAATAATAATATTGTAAATAATTAACTCTTGTGGAAAAAGAATAGATTTAGAAATATATTCTTTTGTTTTAGAAGAGTTTTTATTACAAACATTTAATGCCCATTTTAGTTGAACTCGAAGCTTTTTTAACATTTGGCTGTGTACATTAGTATATAAGATATTAGCATAGTTTAAATTACTCATAACAAATGCATGAAACATTTGAATTACTGCAATTGGGGGTAACTGTTGGGAAACATGGGATATCTTTCTAATACCTATAGCCAATTTTTTAATAATAGTATTTATTTGCGACGTGAAATTAAGATTTGAATCTATTATTACTCCTAGATATTTAAACTTATTAACAGGTATAACAGATGAATTATTGAAATTAATCGAATAGTCGGAGATGTCAGTTTTTTTTCTAAAGGTTGCATTATGCAAAATTCAGTTTTTTTCGTATTAATACGCAATCTATGCATGTTAAAATAGTTGCTCAATTTTATACAATTCGTTTCAATGACTTTTACAGCTTTATCTAAGGTTTTATTTCCACAGTAAATAGATGTATCATCGGCGTATTGTGTTATTTCGCAGTCCGTAATTTCCTTCATGTCATTCACATAAATATTAAATAGCAGGGGACCTAGTATGGTTCCTTGAGGTACACCATTATTGACAGACAACCAATTTGAAAAAGTATCATTTAATTTAACTCGCTGAAGTCTATTACTTAAGTAATTAGATATAAAGTGAGCACTGTTAAGAGAAACCAATATTTTTTAATTTTCTTATTAATATATCATGATTAATAGAATCTAATGCTTTTGAGAGGTCAAGACAGGCAATAGCAACAAATTTATTAGAGTCTAATAGTGCTCTCCATTTTTCTGTCGTTTGTATAAGTGCGTCTGATGTTGAATAATTTTTTCTGAAACCAAATTGTGATTTGGACCATAGTTTATGATGATTTAAATGAAGTGTAATTTGTTCATGTAATAATCTTTCAAATATTTTACTGATTGGTGATGTAATAGATATAGGTCGATAGTTTTTGGGACATTTTGGGTCGTCTTTTTTGTAGATTGGAGTAATATGAGCCTGTTTCAAGAAATCGGGAAAGATATTCCATTTTAAGCATTCATTAAAGATATAATTTAAAGGTTCGGCAATATATTTCGCATTGTTTTTTAGTAACCATATTGGAATTTTTGAGGGGCCGCTTGACTTGTTTGATTTTAGTTTCTTGATTGCTTTAATTACTTCAAAACTTGTTATAAAGCGAAAACCAAATTCAGGGATGTGCCTATTAGGATTTATTTCCTGGAATTTTGTTTGAGGACCGTCGTAATTACCTAGGTTTGCAAATGTTTGATTTAAAATATTGGAAATTTCAAAATCAGAGACGTATTGATTTCCATCGGTGTCTACAACTTTTTCTATGGGAGAAGATTTTGATTTGGTACAATTCGAGATTTCGTTAATCAATCTCCATTTACTCTTTTGGTTCGGTAATTTTCTATATTCATTTTTAATATACTCATTGTAAGCTTTACGATTTTCTATATTAGAAATATTTCTAGCTTTTTTGTATAATGCATAACTTTCAGGAGTACGGGCGTTAGAAAAAAATTTAAAAGCTCATTTTTTTTGTTATTTAATTGTTTGCAGAAATCGGAAATCCAAGGCTTGTCATTCTTTATGTTTTTGCGAGAATGATTAGTAACAAGGATTTTTTTTCAGGACAATATTCATCTAAATAGGATTCAAGAATATTAAGAAAGCTTTTGATCATGTTGCTAGGATCAACAGCAACGTATACAGAAGACCAAGTTTCGCGTGAAAGAGCATTTTTCAGGTTATCTATATTATCAGACGATTTTTCGCGAATAGTGATCCATTTTTTGGATATTTCAGAGCGTATTTTAGCTTTAGGGGAACTGGCTGATATTATACAGTGATCAGAGAATGGACATTCAGAGGAGTCGTATAAGAAATCAAGATAATTTTCTGGCAGTGCAATATAGTCAATCAAAGTTGCACTATTGGCTGCGATTCTTGTAGGAATGAAGGCATTTGCCGTTTTTAAATGTATTTGAATAAATTATTATGTATCAAATACATATCCTTAAGTTTGTTAAGTCATATAAATATAGTATACCGTCAATAGACAAGAAATTGTGTCACACTTCTAGTTTGTCCATTAAAATGGACTTCAGGCATAATTTAAACAATATTTTTTAGATTTAAATCAAAATGCAACCTGATGACGTTATTGTTAAGTGGAGCAATGGCGAAGAGAATGTTACAGCTTTGGCAAATTTAAGGATACAACCATTTACTTCAACATTTACGTTTGACATACCTATTAAATGGGCCTCAGATCAAAGATGGAAAGGAAGAATCATGCGAGGTGAGGTATTCAGAAATGATGATGTTGTTGTAAAATGGGATAGAAATGGCCACACAAACACAGTTAATGTAAAAGACATTCTGTTATGTTCTTCAGACGCATGAAATGCCAATCAGTACGTCTCGACGGGTTTGGACATTGGCCAATGGTGAAAGAGTCAAGTGGGAAATGCAAAAATCAGCTTTGTGATAAAAAACCAAAGACTGCATGTTCTAAATGCAATGTCCATCTTTGCATTAATCAGAGAAAGTGCTTTATGGCTTTCCATAATGTTTGAGTAAATTTGCAAACAATTTTGATTAAATTTTGGAGTTATTAAATTTCAAGGAAACATTCTAAAGTTTACCTGGTGTCCAATATAATGGACAAACTGATAAAAAATTAAATATAGAATTTTTTTAAAAAATTACAAATGATATCTGCACTAAGCAGCTAATGAGAAAATATTGCAATCTCAAATTGTAAATAATTGAATTCTAACCATACTCAGGCTGTTTAAGGTTAAATACACTATCTGAAAATTCAATCTTTTAAGGCTTTATGCAGCAGTAAAGAAAATTGAATCTAATTGTGCAAGATTGTTCAAATATTTCTGCATACAATAATTGCGCATTAATATAAATAAGACGCATTCTTGCATAATGCAATGTTTTAGGAAAAAAATAGATATCTCTAAATTTTCAATTAATTTCAGCAATATTTCCATTCACCTGTCGAAAACTTTAAATATTTAGCCATTACAATTGATTCAAACCTTAATTTCGAATTGCATGTTAACACTATTGTTAACAAAGTAGCGATGAGTTTAAGACATTTATCCAGAGCCTTTTGTATTTCACTATTCTGCTAATTTATCAGTGTATCATTGTTATAAGAATTTACAGAATATAGACTATGTTATCTTATCTCAACTTTATACCATAATTCAATGTTTATTTCTATAATGCTTCATAATTAAACTCTGTCCCAGTTAATAAGTAAAGTTTTATATCAATAATTGGGGTTTTATTATAGCGTAAATACCATGGTTTTGGCTCGAACTAGATAGTTTAGGATCTTGTGCATGTGCATACTATAAAAAAAATGAAAATCAAAACTTGAAATTATACTCGTCTTTATATCATACTACTTCATTTTCCTAAAAAATCGGTTTACTTATCAACTGGGACAGAGTTTAATATTCTGATAGTAACAATTTTTGTCTCTTTATTGCTGAATATGTGAATTGAGCTAAGAAAACTTAAGCTGTTCGACCAGAAGGAATGCTGGAATTTGAATTTACGAATCTTTAAGTTATACAGAATCGTCGCAAATGACATCTGCTGTGCAGTTGTAACAAGATACCACTGTGAATTTTAGTACTCGTGCTGTCCAGTGTGTTTGCTCCCACTTCGTTGCACAATTACCAAGCTTAATGTTGAGCCTACATTGAAGTCGGCGATGAAATAGAAGGTTGCAGTTTTCCTACAAAATTGATTGTTTTATTATTGAATTAGCTGGCTATTCATCGACTACCATTTTAATAACTAAACTTAATAAGAACATGCAGATATATTTCGACTTTTATCTTAACAAATTATTCCCTCTAAGTCTACTGGATTTTATAATTTTCTAAATTTTAAAAAGTGGTAAACTTAATTTATAAATATTAATTTTCTTTTATGGTTCAAACTTGGTTGCAAGAATTTTATAAAATACTCTCAGTAATTATATTTTTATGTTATAAGTATTTGCCCTGTCATAACTCATGTATAAGAGTCAAAGCAATATATTTGCTAAATAGTTACCATTAATCTACAAACTAAATATGAAATATATAATAATAATAAATTTGTGTGTGTGTCTGTATATTTATGTGGTGAGCTCAATGTAAAAAAATCAGTAAATGTGTTTAGCATGTTTTTGTCTCCGATTGTATTTTGTAAAGGTAAAAATTTTTACATGAGTATTTGAATCATTGCTCGAACTCTATTGTGCATATAAATTTAATATAGGAAGCATTAATCGGCCAGAGTGCTGGTCGATCAAGTACCCAGCAGTGAATAAACAAACTTGATCGACCAGTACTCTGGTCGATAGCTGCTTGCTATGTTAAATTTATAATAATAACGTTTTGTGTGTGTGTGTGTGTGTGTGTGTGTCTATGTATGTTGTGAGCTCAGTGTAAAAAATCAGTAAATGTGTTTAGCATTTTTGTGTCTCCAATTGTATTTTGTCGGTGTAAAAGTACAATTTTTAATTTTTTTCTAAATTTTTTATAATTTTTTTCTACTCTAGTCTTATTTTTTAAATCATTCCAAATATTAGAGGTTGCTCGATGAAAACTAGGATATGAAATACTGCTACAAATAAACTTATGTGATCGAGGATTTACTTTTAAGTAATTATCAAGAAAAGAAACTGATTGTCGGCCATATGTAAAATTGAAGCTGCATGGAATTGTACTTGATATAGCGGGGATAACATATTGTACTTTCGTCTGTATTCACTAACATGATCATGCTTACGTGCAAAATTAATGTTTTTAATGACCAATTAAAAGTTTTTGATAATAAAAAGCTGCTTTTTGTATTAAAATTAATAAATATAAATGAACAATAGTTGCGATAAGCAAAATGCCTGCAATAGCTGAATGTGATAATCTGGCCCTAAATTTCTGAGGTGGTATAAGTATCTAACGCCAGAAGCCATTTTATGTCTCTTTTTTAAGAGAAATTTATCGAATTTTAAATCTTTGTCAATATCAACACCTAAATATGTAATATGATCACTTTTTTTATCGGAACACTGTTTGCAATTAATTCAATTTTGTTTGTTATTTCTTTTACAGCATTGGGGGAAAATATAATGAATTGAGTTGTTTCAATATTAATTTTTAATTGATTGGATGTGAAATACCTTGAAAGATTTTCAATATCACTTTACAAATTTTTTGCGGCCCTAAATTCATCATTATCTGTATTTATAAGACACGTGTCATCGGCAAATTGATTAATTTCACTATGGTTTACACGTTTAATAATGTCATTTACATATATTGCAAATAGAACGGGTCCTAGTACAGTGCCTTGAGGTACTCCTCGATCAGTTTTAATGTAATCAGATTTGATTTATTCATTAATAAACGCTGTTTTCTATTTTTTAAGAAACTCATAATTAACTTAATTGAATTTTGTTGAAATCCAAAAATTTTAAGATTAATCGATAAAATTTCAAAATTCATTGTATTAAAGGCTTTGCTTAAGTCTAGAAGAGCTATGCAACTGGATTTATTTTAAGATTTATTAGCGGATATTTTTTCAATAATTGAAATATTTGCATCACTTGTACTATGCTTAGCGCGAAAACCATATTGTTTGGATGATAAAATATTCTCAGATGCAAGATATTGATTGATTTGAATGTGCAGTAACCTTTCTAATAGCTTACTAAAAGGATGCGTTATTGAAATTGGCCTATAATTTTTAGCAATAAGGGGATCTCCATTTTTATACAAAGCTGTTATATCTGACTTTTTCATTATCTTACATCAACAACAACAGCAACAACATATATTTAAGTTCTCATACATATACATGTATTAAGTTTACAAACTTATGAAGAACATAAATAATGCAACTTTCTTCATATGAGCTTAGTTATGACAGTAAATGTTTGTTTCTTGATTACGTTTATAAATTACATATAGCTTAATAAATATTTTTGCTTATTCTTGAATTGCATGTCTTATTCTATATAATTAGTCAGATAATTGATATTTTGTCGTGTAATCATGTTTTTCAACTTCTTTTTAAATAATGAATAATTTTTTCATTTCTTGTACTGTAATCCAATTTGTTCTATAGTGATATTGAATAATTTAGGAATCCGTTCTTCATTACTTTTCTATTATACTTAGTTTTACCAAATGTAATTGTTCTTTGATTTAAATGATTAGAAATGTTCGATTTTCTTTTCCAAAATATCGATAAACATCTAATATTTTGAAGAGCTTCTAATGATCTTAGATGATATTTACACATTATTTCTTTTTTATTTTTGTTGCTAATTATGTTTATTCCCCATNTTCTATTATACTTAGTTTTACCAAATGTAATTGTTCTTTGATTTAAATGATTAGAAATGTTCGATTTTCTTTTCCAAAATATCGATAAACATCTAATATTTTGAAGAGTTTCTAATGATCTTAGACGATATTTACACATCATTTCTTTTTTATTTTTGTTGCAAATTATGTTTATTCCCCATTTAAATACTTTCTCTAATTTCGATTTTGCTTTTTTATTTAAGTTCGTTAATAAACAAGATGAGTACAAGAAATGGGGTGAAATGCAATTGATAAATTATCACCAAATACATGAAAACATTTCTTAATTATAAAGTAAGGCTAAATGAATCGAACCTGAAGATTTATTAAAGTCTAAGTTCCGCACAATAGTTTGTAATTCTTTTAAGGTAGATAACCTAAATTGAAACGCAGATTTACAATTTGATTGCTTAAGTTTTGATAGAGGAATTTTAAGATAATTGAAGTTACCTAATTCTTTAAATGTGTGGTTTAGATGATTTAAAATCTTTTTTTTACCGGTAAATTTTTTATTATCAATATAAATTTCTCAAATGTCACTATTTAGCCCATTCGATTTTTCAATAAAACGATTTAAAAATTTCCCTTTTTGTTTAGAAGAGTTTAAGTTTTCAAAACTCGACGTTGTTTTAATGATGTATTTTTTGTGTGTAGGTCTTTAATTAATTTCTTTGATCTTTCGTAATTAGTCCAATTTATCTCGGTCGGGTCGGACTTAGCTAGTTCAAAGAGTTTCTGCTTTATGTTTAGAGTGTTAATAATAATAATTATTATAACAATAATAATAATAATAATATTAATGTATTATATTGATTACTTCAATACAAGAGAATCAAAATTTAGACTTCAATAGATGCGGTTCTCTTTCGGTTTTCACTTTTTTGCAAGCAAGAAGGCGCGTCCTTGGTCTCAGATCTGAAATGGATGTTTTCAAGTTCAGCAAGAGAAAAGCGAATTTCTAGTGGTTGACTGATATAATTTGATTTAATATTTACAAATGATACTAATTTGGAAAATGATGAAAATTGTTTCATATCTCCTATGCTAAGCTTCTCTGATCATTGTATTATATTCATGAATACTAGTATTTCATTT
>CABFPE010000187.1:5017-22888 GCA_900660155.1 Hofstenia miamia
GCTAAAGTAAGGTACACATAATTAGTCCTTGTTGAGCTGAGACAGTGCAGTGGATTCAGTCAATCATTCATGAAGGAGAGGAACTGTGATGTGGAGATCAGCTTAGGGCAGTAGCCCACAGATGATTCAAAGAGGAAACGTCACACAGCTTTGTCACCTAAATAGTGATGATTAGTACTCAATTAACCTAGCTAGTTAAATAGAGAGGAAAAGTTTGGCAGTTCATTAATGTAGTAACTCCTCACCCACAATTTACTGAGTGGTAGTTATTAGCAATAATACACGGTGCAAATAGGCCAGGTGGAGGATGTTACACAAACATTATGTCAATGCATTGGGTGAGAATTACAAGACTCTGGTAAATAAAAAACTATTTCACAACAATGACTTGGAAATCATGATTGGTGGTGATAATATATTTTGCATTGTATTAGAATTCAGTAAAATATACTATTGATTTCTACACATCCTTCTACATGTACAGTTTATAAAAATAATACTGGTAAAAATCATTAATTATTAGTTATAGTGGTTTTACAATAAATTTCTTAAATTTACAATGATTATTAGCAAATGGTGATAACAATATACCTTTTGGAGTGTTCATTTGACATACAAATTTAAAATAGTCTATTATACAGTCTATAGAATTTCCCATGTTCTGTGGGTACTGATAGCCATGATTCAGTAAATTTTCCACAGGCTGAGAGATTAACCAACCTAAAAACTTGCAGTTCATTTTATTGTATGCCCAAAGCACAGTTTCTTTTCTAAAAGAAAAATACAGAGATTTGATAAAAGGGTAAACTACACAGCTAGTAAAAGAAAAATACAGAGATTTGATAAAAGGGTAAACTACACAGCTAGAAATCTTACAAGTGAATGAATATAACTTTTTTTATAATTAAATGCTTCTTAAACACAGTTGTGAAATAGTAAATAAAATTTCTTTTGCAAAAAAATTACAATTATAATGACTATTTGCTTTAGGAATATGATCTTAATTCGCTCATTCACATTTGGTCTAACAATGTCAAGTTATTACCAATATTTATTTGTTCTGCTTTTTAATTATTTTATTTTAAATTTAATGTAGAGTCAATAGGGAATAGTGTTATGTCTTTTTGACATTTTGATTCTTTGATTTGCTGCTACCTTATTTGTATCAATTTCTTTTAACCAATTTTGGAATTTCAAGTGTAGTTAATTTGATAGTGTTAGTTTTTGTCCCCTTGATTTAAATTACATGTGATTGCTCATTTAACTTTGCTAGGGAAACTGTGCTTTGAAATTGTAAACAAGTCAGGTAATAAGTTAGAGATTTTTGCAATAAATATCTGAGTCAATGTAGTGAAGTACACAATAAATTCAGCTGCACAATACATTTGGCTTCCTTCTACTGTGTTTGACCTTTGCAATTATTTATTTATTAACCCCTTTTAGATTTTGTTGATCAAAGATTTTGTTGATGATAACAATTGTGTAAGATCTGGTGATAATTCAGGAGGAAACTGCACCAGATCTAGGGTGACAATTAGCTCTTTAACCCATTATGACCTGAGTTATTTTCATTAAAGTAAGCAATTTTTTGCTAATCTCTATCATGGAGAACCTGTCAAGCATAACTACAGCTAGAATATTGTTAAATAACAGTCTTAGCTATTTTTATGGCATGTAGATTATAGTCCATGCTAGATTGTCAGCACAACATTTTTTATAAATTTTAAAATGTGAGATAAACATTACAATTTAGTTTTTCTGGTGCTAAGCATCATAATGCCTGCCTTATATACTTTTTGTGAATTTAAAATACTGCTAGCAAGTAAACTGCTCATACCATACAAATTGAGTGACATATGTGCTTGATTTCAATAATAGTGAAACTGGACAATTTACCACCAAAATACATTTCTAGCAGTGATGAAAATCATAAAAGCAATACATACAACATCCTAATTTATACTTAAACCATTCAGTTATGCACTATGTTGTACACTTATATACCCAGCAAATTTCTCACTTCTTCTTACCCTCTGTATTTTTGACAATTTGATCAATGGAATCAAATCATAGGCAATATGAAATTCTGCAACCCTTAGATAAGAAAAGGAGAGGTGGGTGTCCAACTACCTTTGGGAAAGAAAGTCATTGAAAAGTAATGTACTCCTATTTCTATCATAAAATCTGGATGTCAAACAGGTTCAAATCAACCATGACAAAATAAATGCCAGGCTTTGGAAACAGACATTTCTAGCAGCCAATAAAATATGTCATACCACAATAATTTTTTTCCAATGCTGATGTGATATCTATGCAAATATTTATCTAACATATCTGTTCCTTTCCCATTTATATGATATTTTCCTGGTATATGAGGGTAAAAAATAAGATTCAACAAACTGCAGTTTTTATTGAAATCATTCATTCAATAGCCTAGTGTAGAGTATAGTCTACATGAATAAATCCATCTATTGTGATGGGTGTGTCTAAGAAATAGCATTTCTGAGAAAAAACTTGATTGCAATAGCAGTATTACTTTATGCAATAACAAGATACTTTTATATAACAACCCTCCTTGCAGATAGCATCCCTTCAAATGTAGATGCCTTTAACATTCAAAATAGCTACACATGAATAATATAGATTTTCTAAGGTATAATTAGCTGGAAAATGTTTATATTATAATCTGCTATCAAGAAACATTAAATGATATTAATAATTTACATAATTACAAGTGTAGACTATACTCTACACTAGGCAATAATGGGTTAATGGTGACAGCCTGAATTATGGCTGCTTTAGGTTACAGTTATGTGTAGGGAATAACATCTTTTATTCAATCTGTTCATACATGCACTTAAATTAACACCTTGCAAATATACTATGCCATTGGCAAATGTGAATGCACAGCAATTATGTGCCTGTAATTTATTATCTATTTACACATGAGCTGAGATAAAAGAACTCTGAGATAAATTGTTTATTGAGCTAGAAATTAATACTTGAGACACACAATTAGCACCTTGGCAAGTAAGGATGGCTTCAAAGATATGGCTTTGGTGTGATGCCATTTGAGTTGGTAACTACTGGAGTTCTTTTTGGAATGGAATTTCGTTATTTGTTAGGAAAAATCAGTGAAACACCAATGTAACTGTTCTGTTGGAATGCAGGTCTCTGCTATGGTAGACTTTGCCACAGGAAGAGCTTACTGCCACTTGTAACAGAGAAATTTTATTAACATTAACTGATACTATTGTTGTGGAACCATGGCACTGGCAATGAGTTGCTGTCACTACAAGCTCTCCTTACAAAGGGGACATCATGATCTTGGGACAAAGGGGGAAATGCCTTCATGGTCTACATCTCTCTCCAGACCTCTGTCATGACTCTCAAGGAAAGAACTACATTACTGTGCTCAATAGTTCCACATGTCTGATCCAAATGAATCCAACAAAGCTATCCATTGTTGCAATGCCAGTCTGGCTTGAACTCAAAGCAACAGCCTGTCTCCATGTTCTTACTGCAATTCATGATCTGAGTGAACCAAGTGATTCAGTCCAGATCCCAGCTGTAAATGAGAGAACTCGTGGACACCTGAGTCCACAAGAACGTGATGTGCTCTCTGCCTTCTTGTGCCAGCATCATGATGTGTTTAATTATGCATCAATTAGTGTTGGAAAGGCTGTTGGGGAACAACATGCCCCCATTTGGTTGCCAGTTTGAAGGGTACCCAAGAACTTAAGAGTAGAGTATGAACAGATCCTTAGCAATCTCATCAAAAGCGGGATCATACAGAACAGTAACAGTCCGTATGCTGCACCTACTGTGTTTATTTGCCAAGGTGAGAAGTACCACCTCTCTGTTGACTTTTGATGATTAAATGATATCACAGTTAAGGATGTGTATCCATTACCTTGCATTGAGGATCTTCTATATGATGCCAGCAAGTACAAGTTGTTCTTGTGCTTGGATCTCTGTAAAGCTTATTGGCAAATACTGATAAAGCCTGCTGACATCCTGAAAAGCACTTTTATTACACCTTATGGCCTTTTGAGTGGAAATACATGGCCTTCAGGCTTTGTAATGCTCTGGCTACATTTCAGCATTATGTCATGCATGTATTACGAAATGGGGCTAATGTTCTTGAACCTGGGATCACCACATACATGGATGATATTCTCATTGCTGGACACACATTCTTTGATCACTTAGATAAGTTGGGTCACACTCTCAAGATCCTGTACTACTCTGGACTCTGGGTAAATGGAAATAAATGTTCACTCCTTTCACCATGAGTTACCTTCTTAGGAAGAGTGATTGAACCCGGGAGAATATCTATTAAGAACAATGCAAAGGGCCATCTTGATTGTATTTAGACTCCATGTTCACACAAGGACGTCCAACACCTAATGGGCTTTCTCAATTACTATGGCTCCTTCATCTCTGAACTAGCCAATCAAAACCAAGCATATATCTAATTTACTTTGAAAAAACATTGAATTTTGTTGGACCTGGTCTGAACAGGCAGAGCTGGATGCTGTGGTGATGCAAGAGCTCAGATTGATCCCCAGTTTGAATATGCCAGACTACATGAAGGAATTTATTGTTGATTGCAATGTGAGTTCAGTCGCCATCAGTGGCATGCTCAGTCAACTGATCAATGGCCAGGAATGCCCAGTACAGTACTTTAGCCAGAAACTCTGCAATGCCAAGCTAAATTATGGAGCAACAAAGTCTGAAATGCTAGCACTTGTCAAGAGTCTGAAGAAGTTTTGATTCTTCATCTTAGGTTGCCAATTTGTTGTTCATACTGACGACTCCCCACTAGCATGGCTTAAGAAATTCTCTGGCAACAAGTCAAACATTTTCGCCCAATGATTGGAATATCTCAATGATTTCACCTTTACTATCACTCATTGCCCAGGGAGATTACATCTCAATGCTGATTATTTCACTGCTCAGCCAAATTATGAGAGAGACCTGTGAAAGCCACCAGGTGAGAAAACTCCATTTAGATTCATCCCAGCATGTGAGTATGAGCTCCTCCCTGACATCAATGCAGATCAGAATGGGAAAGCAATCCTCCCCATAATGGTGAAAGAGGAGATCTCAGAAAAGGAAATTTCCACCCATCAATTACATGATAAGGTTTTGTCTGAAATTGTCTTTAAAGTCAAGAACCCTGACTAAGCTATCAGCAACTTTGCCAAGAGATATTTCCAATGTTATCATTGGAAGCTTACTGAAGCTGGACTCCTCTATGCACATAGTCAGAACAATCGTCTGGCAATTTTGGAGTATTTCAAGTGGGATCTTGTCCAGAAGATCCATGAACTTAGTCATCTTGGAATTATCCAAATAGAGAGAACCTTTAATGCCTGTTACATCACCATCAATATTAGAGCTATTGTGCAAGATGTGATTGATAAGTGTGAAGCATGCCTGCTTCAAGGAGCTGGATGCTTTCCAGAGCAGAGAGCTGAGCTCCACAGTCAGGTTGCTGAAAGAACAAACAAAGTGGTACACATGGACATTGAGAAACTGTCAGGGGATGAGCAAGGATTTCAACACCTGTTGGTCTTGATAGATCATTTTACTAAATATGCACGACTTATTCCTATTGACAATACAACTGCCAAAGTAATCAATGAAATGATCGTCAAAGAATGGATTTTTAAACTTGGGCCTATGGAGCATTTTGTTTCTGACCAAGGTCCTCAGTTTGAGACTACCTTAATGTCCATCTTATGAAGGAACTCAAGATTGTACACGATTTTACCACTGCTTACCATCTGCAGTCAAATGGTGTTGTCAAGCAACCGTCATTAAACTGATTAGAGTTGCTTTAGCCTCATTGAATGTGAGGAAGACTACCTTATGCAGGTTGAGTATGATAGTAACCTTGGTAGTAGTAGCAACACTATAGCTAATCATATTTTGCCTAAACAAAAAGCTAGAGATCAGAGATATTTAGACCATTTAAATACCCAGGAATGGGACCTTAATCTTATATCTTTGTTTAGCAACTATGAAAAGAACAGAAAATCAACCCCAGCAAGATGCTGAGTGCAATGATGAATCAACCACTGAGATGAAACAAGGCAATCAACAATGCTGAGATGATCAGATGAAGGCACTTCATGATTGTGAGAGTGCCTGGCAGAAGACACATGTAGCAGCCATGACTACAATGGGAGACAACTCTCTCCTCAGGAGTGGACTTCCTGCAACTATGCTTGGAGGCAACTCTCTGAGCAGGAGGAGACCTTGGATGACTATGCATGGAGATAACTCTCTGTGTGTGAATCTGAGGAGCATAGAGTGCCTTTTGCCCAATTGTCTAACATAACCTCGCCCTGTGTTGACTTGAAACCCCTTCCTAGTCATGGTCCTTCCTCCTGTGACTCAGTTAGTGTTAGATCCTGAAAAATTGAGGAATGTAAAGCTAAAATGTCTAGGGTTGGTGACAAGATCCTGCATCCATACTTTATCACTACTCAGAAAGCAGTTTGTTTAGTTTGAGACAACATATCAGAAGGAACTAAGAGCAAGTTACAATGGGCATTCAACACCAAAGATTTAACCTGTTCCATCAATGTGATCCCCTTTATCATTGATGCAGAGCTTAGGCCCCAGATCAATGCTATCATCTGTTATGACTCCAAAATGTTAGCTGGCATGGCGTGACCCTACTGGCGAAGAACTGTTCACACTATGTTTGATGAGGACTTCAACTTGTCTCACTTATGCCTGTTTCTCAACAGCAAAGAGAAAATATAGAAATTCAACTGCATCAGCATTGATTTTTGACAACCTGCTAATTGTCTACTTCTTCTGCATCAATGAGGTAAACCACCCCAAAATAATGGAAAAAATTGAAATTGCATATCAACTTGCTAAGGTGGAGAAGATTTGTCTAGTTATGTTCTTGAAGGAAGAATAACAAGATACCATCCCAGACAAAGTTGAGAGTTTGCACTTTCATATGGAAAACTTTACTGTTCTGTATAGCAGCTCCTACCAGCCTACGAGTATGTACAACACTCACCTGATTTCTACTACTAAGATCATCTACACAGATCTGCTCTTATGTAAGAAGATTCCAACTCACCATCTTGCAGTCAACACTCGTCTGATCATTGATACATGCATACAAGCTCAATCACTAGAGTCAATTAATATCAGCTCACCTGGCCTTTGCTCAGATGTCTCTGATCTCCATGTCAGTTTCACTTTCTTGCAAAGCACAGCTATGCTGCAAGAAATTGATGAAGTATGGACAAACTTGAAAGCAGATCACAGCCTGGAGACACAATGACCCACTATCAATATTCATAGCCCCACGTCACATTATCATCAATCTGTCAAGAGAATGCTAGCCAATCTGCGCTTGTCTCATGACACCCAGGATTGTCAGAACTTTTCAGAAAAGATGTTCTCAGAAAAATTCGCTGGTGATCCAATCCCATGGAGCCATGTGGGTTTTCGCCACTTTTCTCACTGTTGATCATCACCTTCAGCTACCTATGGATAAGCCTACCAGAGAGAGACTCACAAAGCAGTGTCCTCATGAACTTGCTATTGGTCCTGCTGCCTGGAAAGTCAAGAACTGGCTGCTCCACTCTTGTTTGTTGTCCACCTCTCCTGGGAAGACTAAAAGAGCAATGGAATGTTTTGAGAAGTTCTACACCTGTCTCACCAGATCCAGCAGACCCCTTGGTTGCCTTTCATCTCAATTGATTGTAAACTGATTAGGAGTCACTTTCTCCAACTTAAATATCTTCTTGGCCACACTCAAGAAATACACGTGGGGAGCCACTGCCAAGATCAAATTCCCTTCTCTTAACTCTGAGTATGCACCTCTGTGCACTAGTAGACTCATGCACTGTGAATATGGTTCAACAAAGCAAATTATTGAGCTTGTTGGTCACTGTGACATTCTGTCACACATGGAAATCTTATTCAACCTGGAGTGGCTCAATTATCCTGAGTGTGGGTACAGCAAACTCACCCAAACCCAGTGGCAAGCAACTAAGGATGGCAACATCATCCCAATCACTGTTTTGGGGCAGACTATGAAGACGCCTGAATAATTCTACTGTGAGGAAGAGCTCCTATCCTCATCAGCTATTAAGGTATTGCCAGCGACTAAAGCCCTCATTGAAGCTNAAGCCACCACTGAGACCAAATTCCCTTCTCTTAGTTCAGAATATGCACCTCTGTGCACTCATTGACTCATGCACCATGAATATGGTTCAACTAAGCAATTTATCAAGCTGATTGGCCACTATGACATTTTGTCACACATGGAAATCCTATTCAACTTGGAGTGGCTCAATTATCCTGAGTGTGGGACAGCAAACTTACCAAAACCCAGCAGCAAGCTACTAAGGATGGTGAGATCATCCCAATCACCATCTTAGGGAAAACTATGAAAATGCCTGAACAATTCTACAACAAGGAAGAGCTCTTATCCTCATCAGTTATCAAGGTGTCACCAGTGATGAAAGCTCTCATTGAAGCTGTCAATCTAGAAAAGTTTTCCAGGGTCTCAGTCTCACCCAAGCTCACACCTGTTTGGTCTCTTACCAATAACAAACAAATCTTAACAATTGAGCACCACCCTGAAGAATTCACTGTGAAACCAGTTATAGTTGATAGAGTTGTTGAGCCCAACAGTGACAATGACATCTTAGGTCTCATGAAATGGTGCCTCACTGAGATGCTAACTAAGGAAGAGTTGGTCCTTCTACTATTGCCAGGGCGACAACCTTCCTTGGACATAGAATGTACCACAGCCTGCCTATGCCTCTCTACCAATCAAATCGAAAATTTATGGAACCACAGACTCTGCAGCACTTTCTGGGCTCCATCAGGGAAGCCAAAATAAATTATCCTGTCATGATCAGAACAGCCTCCTTCTGGAGCAAGTCCAGCTTTGCTCAGTTAGAGAACAACGTTGAGATAAACAACCTTCTCTGCATCCTGCCACCTTGCCTAATAACACCACTGATTTTGCCATCATGGAGAGTACGTCATGGAAAGAAGAAAGTTTCTGCCCATCCAGATGACCATATTAATTACATCTCAACTGCCTCCAAAGTCAACAGAGCCATGCAAACGAAGGAGTACAAAGACACCCATGATGCATTGTTGGAAGGTGGTAATCCTGAGAGCATGTATATCAATGGGAAGCTGACAATCAAGGATATCTTTCAGAAGGGGCAGCCTATCTCTACCCAGCTAGAGAAGATCCACCAAACTATTAACTCACTTGACCCTCATGTCGTCTTTTTTTCCAAGCCAGAGGTGACCTGATCTGGGCCAACAAAGCAGAGAAGATAACCTGATACTACGATGTAACCAAGCATATTGAGATCATTACTATGCTACATTCTGGCATCACAGACCCTGAAGAGATGATGCTGCAGCAAGTGAATGAGTCCTGTTTGCTCTTTGTTGACCATGCTACCCATATGGGATCTCTCAGAGAAGTCTTCCTTCACTTCTATCCTGATACTAAGATTAGCACAGATGACATGCATACCTCAGACACTGACGCCTGAATGACGCTCCTTATCACCCTCAAGGGCCTCTGTCTGTATGAGCACTTTTATGACACTTTTACCTGGAGGCTGAATGTACTACAATGAAATTGTCCCATTAGTTTGAGGCTACCAGAGCTCAAGTATTTCAGGTTACGCAGTGAAAACATCACTCAATGGGAGGCACTGATGCAGATCACTAGGCAACCCTGCTACACAGAAGTTTCATCTTGGGATGATGTATTGGCCAAAGAAATTATCAAAGAAGCCCAAAAGTTGTTGTGTGGTCCCACAGTTCAACTGTTACCACAGCCTTAACCATGCAATGGGGGTGTGTAGAGTCACTCAGGGCCTTTGTTTAATTTTAATTTGATATTAGGCACTCTCTTATTAATTTGGTGCTGTTTAGTATCTTTAATTTAGTGATTTTATTAATTTGTGATCTTTTCAAACTTAAGATTTAAATTTGGTAATTGTCCCCTCAAGCTTAAGATTATATGTAATTGCTCATTTAATTTGCAATGGAAACAAACTAACTTTTGTAAAACAGTAAATATTTACCTTTTCTTGTAATAAATAGGGAACTCAATGTAATCAAACGTCAAATAAATTTTGTTCTTGCTGGATAATGTTTGCTCTTTCATTATTTGATTATCTACTAACATTTTTAGCTCTGGTATGAATTTTATAATGGTGCAATTGTAAGATCTCATGATAAAGTGGGAGGAACTCCACTATGCCTGGGGTGATAACTCACTCCACAACAGATGTGAACCCATATTGTGGTTGCTTTAGGCTATGTATAGGCATAGGAACTAAAAGAACTACTACATCTATTGTTTGAACATGCACAAACTATCACACAATGCGAATATACTATGCTGTTGGTGTACACAAATACATGGCAATTACACATTATTTAATATCTTTATTACATGAGCTGAGGAGATAAACACTGAGTTAAATTGGTTTTATTGAGCTAGAAATTACAACTTGAGACACATGATTAGCACCTTGGATTGTAAGGATGGATTCTAATGGCTTGGCTTCAGTGAGATGCCATGTGAATTGGTCACTACTTTAAATGCTGTCTTGGAATTACTTTTTCTACAATGAAATTGGGGAACTACTGATCTTCATTTGTTTTGTTAGAGAATAGGTTGCTCTCAGTGATGGTAATCTTCTGCAACTTTTGTACCACTTGAGCTGCTAGACACACCCTGTGATTCTACATTAGGTACTACATAGTCTCTGGTAATATGGGCTTCAAAATGAATTTTTTTGGTTGTGAAAGATCCGCTTGTTTGCTCTGTGTATCTTTGGTAGATTATTAAGCATGAGATTTGTTAGCAGCTGTTGGAGTCATTGTTGAATTTAAAATTGAAAAAAGTTTTCAAAGCATGCATTATTTATTACAAACTTTTAGCATATAAACCAATCAAAATAACTTAATTCATTTGATCCAACCACCAACTAACCCAGCTAATTCATTTGCCAACCCACAAAACATTGTTAGAACATTATAAAATATCTGTTATGTGTACACCCATGTATCTAGTTTATCTTAATATCAATTTACCATTTCCACCTTCTATCTTGGTTTCCCCATAGTGTACTGTATCTAAATGCTTATAGATTTACTCCATGTTATGCTAAGAGCTGAGAATCTGTTTACATGACTCAGGCTAAGGAAAAGAATTACCACCATGTTTAAATTTTACCACATTTTCTTTAATCTGTCACATTCAAGTGTACTCAATTTAAAACCTTTTTATTTAGCATGATCCCTGCATCCAGAATGATGTAAAAAGAACCTGTCAAATCAATCAGAGTGCTTGTATTGTTTTAAAAGCTTTTGTGTTAAAAGCCCACCTCCAAAATTAATTAGCAGGAAACCTAATTGAGATTTGTACATACCATGAATTGAAAATTACTCAAATGTTACTAATTGACTTTATCACAAAAGTGTTCCCAAATTGATTTTACTTACCACTAATTGGCTAATCAAACTCTTTTTCTCATCCAATCAAAACTTGATGTCTACTGCATTAAAATTTTTTAAAATTTTTTTTCACTTTCATTCCAACTTTGGTTAAAACTAGTTTGCTTCATTTCAATGTTTTGCTTTTGCACTTTTAAAATGTATTTCAATAATGTTAGTGATTTTCTCTTTAGGTGGAATACCAAATATGACCAAATTATCAACGACAACTTTTCCAAAAGCAAGTTGGAAATTTCCTTTGATGAAACCATGTGAGTCATTATATTACATTTTTCTGATTATCTAAAAACAATTATTGTGTATTATTAAACAAAATCTTTTTATGATATGAGTTATTATATTCATAAATTTTTTCACAATCTAAAAAATGTGTAATGTATGTTTTTTGTATTAAACATATGTTTTTAGTTTTGATAATATCCCAGAAAATCAAGAAGACATGAATTTGTCCCCTGAACTTTTTGAAGAATAGTCGCAAAATTTTGAAAATCAAGTTGAAGAAATTATGATAGGTTATGATAATCAAACTGGATTTGGTGGCAAAAATGAACCAAGCACATCAACCCCCAATAATGTGACAATGCCCCAAAACATGAGTTCAACCACATGAGTAGATCAATTAGCATGCCTTTTTTGAAATTGTGTTTGCCAACTTTTACAATTTTTAAAAACACAATAGAGTTTTTATGTTTAAAATACATGGTAAGCACAATTATTTTGGTGTTATTCACCAGTCATTTTTAAAAAATTAATAAAATGCATGTCATATAATTGGAAAAAACAATTAGAGGTTTACTGTTTAACAAATTTCAAAAAAACAAGCTGGTTTTATTACATTACACAAGTAACTACTTACTTTTTTTAAATTGTCACATTGCAGTGGTTATTTGTTAAATGTATTCTCACTATTTACTATTAAAGATATATGTGCTAATATCTAATACCTGTTTTTTCCCAACACAAGATATTGGTGGAAATAATGTTTTACATTAAATGTATGAAATTCAAAAAAACAAAATTGGTTTTTATTACTGGAAAGAAAGAACAAAATCTTGAAAATTGATATATTACATAAATTTTCATGTCCCCCTCATTTTTTCCAAGTCTAAAAAGATGGAAGGAAATTCTTTTGTTTCTCTTCTTTGTCCTTGTGTGCTTACTCCTTTGCACGGTCGCCATGTAGAATCATGCCAACTCACCGTGAGGGTGTTATTTAGATAAAGCTATTACTTTTCTTAGATTAACCACTAATCAGAGTTGACACTTTTCCGTTTTCTCTCCTTTATAATAAGTGTGCGGTTTATTAAACTAATTTAATATGTAAGAGCCTTTGTAGCTACTTAATTAACTCAACTTATTTAGGTAAAGCAGAGAGTTTGGAAGACAGGATCGACACTCAAAAGTAAACGTGCATTTCCAGGAACACTTCCGCCAGCCGCATCTTACCAATGGAACTGCCAATGTGAGATAGAGAACAATAATGGAATGGTAATGTGAATAGCGAACTCAGTGTAATGGGATTGGCGACTACTTAAGAATTTAGTGCATTGATTGTTTTTGTTATTACGAACTAGTGCAATAAATGAAGTGGCGCAACCTTGCCGCTGAACTAGCTTATTATAAGGCCCTACATGTAATAACCCTAAAGATAAATATATATCTAATAGCCCTTGATACATGTAAACAATCAATGCCGTCAGCAGAAAGTGATAACTAGAAGTCGGTCGAAGGTCTACTGCATAAAACGTTGAGCAACATGTAAAGACTATTAAATAAACTCTGTGTAATAGCATATCAAAATACAATCGTAACAACCGTCTGAATATAAATACTATCAAGCCAGCAATCGGCATGTAATATAATGAATGTAGTAAACGACTTGAGTTCATCGGTAAAATAACTGACATGTAAAACCTACAGGCTGCAATAATACTATTGGACAAGCAATGACAATTAGGAAAGCTATAACGGTAAAAAACTCCTATACCTATACGTAACCTAAGAGCACACCAGGTAACTACAGCTGTCGCCCTCCCCGCTATGGAATAGCTATTAGGAGGCTGCTCCAGCATACCTTTAACCGGATGTGGGAACCACCATACAATTACCCTAGCTCGTAGACGTTTAGCTTTCCATCAGAATATATAAAATAACCTGACAAAAGAAAATGAATCCAAAGTAGATTTGCTCATCAATAATTACATCCGATTCATTATATTTATAGCACTTGGTGATAAACAACTAAATACTCGACAAGTACCTGTTAATCTTTCTTGTTGACAGTTTTTCCCTCGCTTTAATATTTCTGCTAATTTTACGCAACGTCAGCTTTAATTTGACTATGCTGTTTGATCATCTTTTGTTTTGTCAAAATACCGTTGAGTATAATTTTAAGTACAATTGCACAAAACATTTACAAAGTGAAAATAATCAATCCTATCATGATTTACAATTTAATCATTATAATCAATAATAATTTTAGTCTTGGTTTCCTTATTCTTTTCCTCTCATCTTGACCAATCATGATAGAATGATGGATTATGTCACAATATGGCTGTTCATTCGTAAGCGTTATTTCGCTTGTTTTACTTTGTCAAATTTTTACTTAATCAGCTAACCTGTTTTTCTTAATTTGCACAATATTGGATGATGCTACATTCAGTTATTTCAGTTAAGTGAAGATTAACAGGAATGCATACAATAAATAGCTAATATGAGTACATTCCTACCTGCATAGAATAAGGAACAATAATTTGAAAGAATCATTTAACCTATGTTAACACTTGGTAGCAGATGCTACATTGCGACCATGACAGTTAAAGAACAGAAGAAGAAGAAGAATCAGTTCAACATCTGAACTCAAAACTTAAAGTCAACAAATAACCAGAGCAACCAAAATAGCAGAAAACATGCAAAGAAGCAGAGATAACATACAGCCAGCTATGAGTCAACAACTACAACTATACCTAATGTAGAGCAGGTGAAAGACAAAGAGTCACACCAATCTACCAACCACTACTATTTGTACTTAAAGATGCCAAACACAAGAGGAAAAAAGGTAGTGCCAAGGCAGGCACAAACAAAACAACTGCCACCCCAAGGAGAGTGCATTCAGGGACAGATGTATCCCCCATAGGATTGGAAACCCTACACATGTCCCCAGAAACAGTATCCAATGAAGTTCTAAACATCCTACGCCAAACAAATAAAATGGAGACAATATTGAGATCCAAGATACAACAATTAATGGAAAGAATGTCAACATTGGAACAAGAGAATGAGAATGCACTAAGTGAACCAAAGTGAAAACTTCCAGAGAGACATTAAGGCCTTACAAACCAGCTGGCACAGTCAAACAAAGCTTTTCAAGAACAAAACCAGAAATGGGAGAAGATATGCCAACAATTGGAAGACGCAAAAAAGGCAACTAATCCTAGACAACAATATCCAAGCCCAAGAGATAGAACAGCTCAAAGATAAACTCAGATTGACAGAGTTAGACAGAGATGAAAATCACAAAAACCAGAAAAGAGAAATAGAAGATCTGAGATGGAAATGGAAAGAACTACAAGAAAACACTGAAGAAAATCTTAAGGTAACAGCAATGCATGAAAGGATAATCAAACAGAGGTAGAAAAGTAGCTTACAAGCATCCCCCACAAACTTTAAAAAACACCTCAGAGAAATGGAGGAAGCAGAGGAAGATGAAAAAAGAAAGATCATCAATGAGATAATGAGAGTGGTGACAAGTCAACTCACAGTTAGTGAACAAATAAATAGACAAAAGAAACCAGTCTATGAGAATTTGATGCTGCCAGAAAATAGTCACAATGACACAATACCATGTAAGGCAACTCTGCCTAGTGGACAGCTATAACCCAACATTTCTGGAATGGCTACAAATGTTTGAGATTATGATGGCAGAGAGGAAAGTGAACCAAAGGGCAGCAGCCACAAGGTTCACACTATATCTAACAGGGGCAGCCTCTCAACACTACTTGCTCTTGGATGGGGATATAAAATGAGATTACAAATTACTAATCAGAGACTTTGTAGATTACTATGAAAACAAAAGCTTCAAAAATCAATATTGAATCATATTGAATTCCACAAAGATGTGAAAGACAGATGATATCTGAAACTATATTCAACAGATAGAATGATTATTGACACTTAGCTCAAGGGAAAACAAGTATTCCAAGTACAATCTCTTTTCTCACACCTGCAAAGGCATGCCAGAGAACATCTGTACACAATTTGAAATCAAGTGCTATGTAGATGATAAGTTGGAGAAAATGATCAGGCAACAATAGAGAATAATGCCCACATCTACAAAAAGGCAATATGGAATAAGGAAAAGCCCACAGAATGGAGAAATAACTATAAACCACAAACAGGGAACACCAAAGCATACAAAGAAAAGAAGGTGGAGAAATTCATCAACATAAAAAATAAGGATGGGAAATCAAAGAATGTAAGAGAAAGAGACATAAAGTGCTATGCTTGTGGACAGAAGGGGCACAGAAAGGATGAATGTAGAAAACAAATTTATATGATCAGAGAGGAGGAAGCATATTATGATGATGAGGTCATAATCAAATCTGAATCAGAATTGGCAGAGGATCCCCAAACAGAGGAAGAATCAGAAAACTAGCCAGAGCGCCAACTCAAAAAAACAGAGCACCTATAATGATCATGTTGAATCTGGTCAACATTAACATGATAATGATAACAATAAATGGGATTTTAACAAAAGCAACAATTGATACAGGAGCAGTGACATCAATAATAACAGATGATTGCATGACAAAACTGGGATTTAAATGAGAAGATTTACAATGTTTGAGCAAAAGACTAATTAACACATCTGGAGAGTATATAGACAAAAGGCAAGATTGAGGCAGTACAGATTAGAATAGCAAATACAACCATTGAGCAAACACTAGTGGTAATAGACACCCATAACAACTTACTGCCCTCTGAGGTGATATTAGGGCATGATTTTCTGATGAAGAATGGATGTGTAATAAATTATGCTGACAGAAAGATCAAATATTTGAAGAAGAAATTGAAATCAAAGAGCAAGAAGGAAAACCATCAGTGATAGTCTTTGAACTGGAGGAAGATATAAAATTGCAACTGTATCAATGGAGCATGCACAGAGTGAAAACAGAAGAAATGATAATGGCAGATATAATGATTTACAACAACAAAGGGATCAGTTCAAAAAAAGTGTCAATGCCATCAAGTGTGTGCATGATAAAAAACAGCAGAGGAAAGGTCCCAATACTAAATGCAACAAATCAGAATATCAACATGAAGAAAGCAAATGTACAAATATTTGGACAATGTGTCAGATCTAGTATTAAAGCTATTGGAGAGCAATGGAGAACATTGATGATCAGAGTAGTTTGGATGGTCAACTTGAGGACTTACAAACAAAAACAGGTGGTACTCCACACTGCTGACTCAAGGGTGAGTGGACAAAAACCATTGATGTAGCAAGTACTCCCCACAGCCAAATCAAGGGATGAAAGCCAAAGAGGAAGTCCAGTACAAAATACCTGAACTGTTGGAAAAGGAATACCAACATTTGAGTGCAGCACAATTACAACAACTTCAAGAGGTGCTAGAGAGACACAAATGGATATTCAATTATGGAGAAATAGGTGTGGGACAACCAATAGGCGAAAGACACAAGATTATTACAACAACAAACAAACCAATAAAACTGCCAGCAAGGCAAGTACCAGAGCAGATGAAGGACGAATACAACAGGATACTCAATGAATTGATCAACAACAAAATAATATGACCCAGTGAAAGCCCATATGCCGCACCAATGGTATTTGTGAAACAGGGAAACAAACCCAGATTATGCATAGACTTCTGGAAGTTGAATGAAGTAATGAAAAAAGACTCATACCCACTGCCCAGGATAGAGGACATGCTATATGAGGCAAGCAAACACAAGTACTTCACATCAATAGACTTATGCAAGGCTTATTGACAGGTGAGAATGGAAGAAGAAGACATAGAAAAGAGGGCATTCATAACTCCTTACAGCCTGTACAAATTGATATATATGGCATTTGGCCTATGTAATGCACCCTCAAAATTTCAAAGATATATAACAAAAGTGCTGAAAAATAAGAAACATAAGATGGAGAATGGCATAAACACATACATTGATGACATCATCATGACTAGTAACACAATTGAGGAACACCTGCAGAAACTGGAATGAACATTATCAATCCTGCAAAAAGCTGGCCTGAGAATCAATGGAAATAAATGTGACATTTTAAAAGAAAAAATTATATT
>CABFPE010000187.1:47095-65358 GCA_900660155.1 Hofstenia miamia
GATAGTTTTATGGTAATGGCTATTTTAATATTATGTAAATGCAGTTAGTGTCAATGCCTGGTTGCTTTACTTAATCAAAACAACAAACACTTTACAAAATTGAGTTTAAGTCAGTTACAACTTTACTTGAGTGTACGCACTGAGCTAAAGTAAGGTACACATAATTAGTTCCAGTTGAGCTGAGGTGGTGCCGTGGATTCAATCATCGTCTATGAAGGAGAGGAACTGTCTTGTGGAGATCGGCTTTGGGCAGTGGCCCATGGAAGAACTGGAGAGGAAACGTCATACGGCTCTGTCACCTAAACAGTGATAGTCAATTCTCAATTATTTAATTAACGTAACTAGTTAATAAGAGAGAAAGGTCTGATGGTTCAACAACTTGGTAACTCCTCACCCGCAATTTACCGAGTACTCATTATCAGTAATTAGACACGGCACAAATAGGCCAGGTGGAGGATGTTACACTACTTTATTGAAGTACACATGTTGTACAGCTTACCTCTCTAAGACCCTCTTGTTAAAATTTTGGATCTACACAACTGGGATGAACTAGCTGAAACCTCTAGGTGCCCTTTGATGTGATAAACAATAGTTAGCTATAAAATATAGTCTTAGTAAAGTCTATTACAAAGTAAAGTTCAAAGGCATTTTATTTTCAAACTTAAATTAATAACATTGCATATTTATATACAATCAGAAACAGACATTATTAAACAAAATCAGAGTATAACTCTAACACTGTGAGTAATCAATTTACAAAAATTTTCCACACATAAATAACTCTGTTACAGGGTTTTTGAGTACTTAGAATGTTAAAAACTCAAACTCAAATAAGCTTGCAAGACTCAATTGGAAAAACTTGGAAGAGAAATCATCAAAACTCAAACTCAAACTTGATAGAAAATCCACTCAAAAATACTGTAAAAATCAAAATGTTTTAAATTTTAATTACTTTACCAATCACAAATAATAATTTTTAACTTAGAAATATTTTTTACCCTAAGAACTTGGAATTAAAAAAAACTCAATCAAACTCCAAATTTCCTTTAAAAATACTTGAATTCAAACTCAAAACATAAAAACTCAAACTTGGTCCAAATAACTCAAACTTGACTTGAAAGCCTTGTTCTGTTTGTCCTTTTTTTCATTCTTGAAAATCTCAAATCTTTCATATTTCTCTCACAATGGAGTAATTTTAATAAAGGAAATGTGTCCATTGAATAATAATGTTGGAAAGATTTCAGATAAATTTGAAAAATTGGAGATTTTCAAGAATGAAAATAGTACCAACCAAATAACTGTGCAGACTTTGCTACATCATGATACTAGTCAGGTTGTACAATTGGAAAAAGTCAAAATTCAAATATTGGGATGACATAAATGATATAATGATTCTAGCATCACAACAATAATGATCAATGGTAGTGATGTAAAGGGGTCAACAAATTGAATAAACCAGTTCTGTCTCACTTCCCTGAAATTATTTCCCCCAAATCTGACTGCACAAAATACCATTAAAGACACAATTTCAATGAAATTGTAATTATGTATTTAAATAAATATATATATTTCTTTAAACTTTATTTTGATTAGTTTTTTATGTAGTTAAAATTGCTGAAATATGGAATAACAAGTATAGAATCACTGGGGTGATTCTAGCAAACAAGAGAACATGGTTAAACTATCTCTCTATTTACAGATTCTTGGGTGTCTTATATACAATTGTAGAGTCACTCAGGGCACCTGTTCTTATTTTTAATTCAATTATTTCACACTCTAATCATTGGTGCTAATTTTGCATTCTATTTTAGTAATTTGTCTATTTAAAGGGGAATTTTATGATAAATTTATTTGTTGTCCCCTCAAATTATAGAAACATGTGATTGCTCATTTAATTTGTGAGGGAATTCATGTGACAACTTTGTAAACAGATTACAGTAATTATTTACTGATTTTTGTATAAAAAGTAGGGAAGACATTGTAGCTCAGCCCAATAAAAGTTTTGTCTCATTTGGACATCATTACTTTTTTCTTTCTTATTAAATTACTAACCATTTTAGGTGTTATGGATTTTATAATAATAAATTTTGTGTAAGATCCAGTGATAATTTGGGAGTTACTCCACTTTGCCTAGGGAGATAACTAGCCTTTTGACAGTTGGCAGCCCATATTATGGTCACTTTAAGGCTAAGTATATGTGTAGAGAATAACAATTCTTACTTTGATCATTTTCATGCATGCACTTAACATCATACTATGGAAATATAATATGCTGCTGGCTAATGAGAATGCATGGTAACTACATGCTATTATTATATTTATTTACATGAGCTGAGATAACAAGAACTATGAGCTAAATTGTTTATTTGAGCTTGAAATTAATACTTGAGACACACAAACAGCACCTTGGCATGTCAGGATGGCTTTCTTGATATGGCTTCAGCATGATGCTGTGGGAATTGGTCACTATATGGAATGCTTTCCCAGTGATTGGTTTCAGTTTTCCTTAATGAAATTGGCATACTACCAATGTACTTCTTTTTCTGTTAGAACACAGGTCACTCTCTGTGATGGCTATCTTTGCAACCTTCAGAAGAACCTAAGAGTTACCAAGTGCTGCTTGAGTGGTGAGAGTGCCCCTGTGATTCTAATCAATGTGTATTTACAATATTTACAAACATGAAAACAACTAGTCAACACAAAAAGCGCATGATCTGGCCAATAAATAACAACAACTACCAACTGATGTTACACAAGTAAATAAATGTAAATATGTGTTATAATTATAAGCATTGACTGTTTAGATTTTATATACATATATTTTCCCCAACACTTTTTAGATCTAACCTGATTATTAAAGGATTGTGTTAGCATGCCTTGTGCTGTGTACTTTCATAATTGATAGCTAATATATAAAAGCTAATTTGTTTTTTGTCATATTTACTTTGGACTAATTTTGGTTAGCTCATCTATTTTTATAAAGTACTTACAGATTCATAGTGTAATACAACACAGCCATTTCTTATATGGAATTTACAGGTTTTAAAACCTGTCAGAACTGCTTTTTGAAATGCTCCTTTATTTTTGTAAACAAAAATTTGGAATAATATACCCACAGGCATACATAAAATAAGAATCAGAAACATTAGTGATTTGGATGATATAAATTTCTGTATTGTATTTGTAAATAGCAAACCAATGTGATGCATTGTTACCATTTTTCCAGATTCCTGATCCCCCTTGAGTAATATACTCAAGAACTAAATACTTTTAATGCAGGGGTGTCAGGCTAATTCTACATTCTAGTAAAATTCATATAAAAAATTACTTTCAGCATCTTCAAAGTTATAAACAACTCTAGAATACTGCTAAGAGGAATAGAATAGTCTGCCAACACAAGCAATGAATACTATTTGATTGGGAAATCTATCAGATATATATGAAAATATTAGCAAATGAAAAGTGAATGAACACGAAAAAATTATTACCTATTACAAGAAAGTACAAACTACAAAAATAATGAACATAATTAAATTTCTATTTTAAATCTAAACAGATTTTCAAAGGACTGCTAAATGTTTACTAAATGCAAACCTCAACATTTATAATTATAGAGCATATTTACATATATTTACTTGTAATTCTATATTTCAGCAATCTTAACTAAATACAAACTAATCAAAAAAGAGTTTAAAGAAATACATATATTTATTCAAATATATAATTAAAATTTCTCTGAAATCGTGGCTCTAATTGTATTTAATATTTTGTGACGTCAGACTTGGAGAAATGAGTTTGGGGGAAGTGAGATAGAACCAATAAATCAATAATTTTATAGATGTAGTTTAGTATATTCCTAAGTTAACTTTTCAAAGAATTTTTGTTGTGACTGCAGCTGGATATTGACTCTCAGCTCGATATCGAAATACAAACAAAGTTTAAGAAAACTGATTTAAGATTTTAAAAATTTAATGTTAAGAATGAATTCGATAATTAATTGCTAATTAAAAATAGTTTACGATGTTCCTAATTTTCAATTTTTAAATTTTACTTGTATTTGACTACCGATTGAGCTTCAATCCAAAGATATTCGAGCATTTGCGATCATTAAAACGTAATTTTTTAAAAGTTTGTCAACAACAACAAACCTTTATTAATACAAATATACATTCATATTCTAAAATATTTACACATGTAAGTGATGTTTTGTAAATTAAGGTTCAGTCTGAGAAGACGATGAGGAAAGATTGATAGTTGAAGAGAACTGTTAGTCTTAGGAACGCTGGGAAGTCTTGGGTGGAGAATATTCCTTGCATACTCTGGCCGTGTCGGAATAAACTTCAAGGGGTGTTCTCTCGTTTTATTGATACTCTTGAAAAGTTTCATATCTTCAATTTCAAGATGCTGGTGATCGGTATAAGTTTTCTTATGATTCCTAGTCTAACCGCGCGTCGATTTTGTCGAGCAGGTATTTCGCAATGCCTTCCCAAACAACTGAACCGCAAGTCAAGAGGCTGTTAACTTGACTGTTATTGAGGAATTCGAGTTCATTCATAGTGTAGCTCATTCGTTCGTTTTAACTTAAGCAATAAATATAATTTAGATGTAGCTTTCTTAACTGTCGATTCGATATTGGGCTGAAACGATAATTTATCCTCAATCAAAATGCCAAGGATTTTGACGCAAGAAACGCGGCGCATACTCGACTCGGGAGACAGAATAGGAAGTGAAATAAATAATCATCTCGTTCGTCTTGTCTGCATTAAAATACAGATTTTTACTGCGGATTCTATTCTCGAGATAACATACTGTCGGATTGTTTGCCGGGTATAGCTGGCGTATTGTCATGGGTAGCAGCATTAAACAGTGGAGGGCCCTCGTACTACCCTGAGGAACTCCAACGTCCGTGAATTTAACTTCTGAAGTGCCACTGTCCAAAATGGTGTAGTGTCTCCTGCCTCAAAGGAAATTATCGAACCATTTGATAACGTAAGAATTTATATTTGGCACAACTGCCAGAAGTCCATTAATAGCTTCAGAATGGTACACCATGTCGAAGGCCTTGCTCATATACAGAGTGATCAGCTTAACATAGTCAAAATGTTTGTGGTAAATAAAAATTTCGTTCAAGATAGCAATAAGTGCATGTGTAGTGGACATCCCGTGTCTGAAGCGAACTGGTTCCAGCTAAGATTTTGATTATACTCCTTGGTGATGAACGCATCGATAACAATTCGTTCAGAAAGCCTTGCCAGGCTGGAGGTGATTTACACTGGCCGTATGTCTTTGAAAGCAGTGGGAACAGCATGCTTAGGGATAGGTCGTATACAACCAACTTTCCAACAATCTGGGAAAACGCCAGATTTCAGTGTTAAATTAAATATATAGCAGATCGGTTTAGCAAGTAAATGGGCGTTATCTTTGAAAAGCCAGGCAGGGATGCCATCGGGATCGGGATTACTCCGTCTTAGTTTCCAGAGATAGTTGAAGACCAGAGTAACAGAAAGTTGTGGATGGTAATCAGAGCTATTCACAATAGGGATTTGACATTCCGGTTTGTTATCAGCTCATCAGCATCAAACTCAATGGATGAACTATGTGTAGTGTTACCAGCCACCTTGTTGACCAATGATCACCATTTCTTTGTTCCTCTCTGACCGCGATTAAAATTGCACCGAATGTGTTTACGAATATCAGCGTTAATTTCAGCAGCTTCTGCATAGCTCTTTTTGCACAAGAGTTTGTTTTTGTGCTTTAACAAGAGCTTGATAACCGTGGTCATATAGGGCGGGTCGTTATCACGCAGGGTTACGGTACAGAGTCGGCAGCCAAGTTGTATAATATGCACCAAATATTCGGCCAGATTGCTGGCAGCATCGTCAGCATTCTCGTTCAACATGAAGTCATTGAATTTAGTACAAGCGAGCATTTCTGCAATTTTGTGTCGATATTTTTCACGCTGATCGTGAAACTGCTTCACACCTCTGTCGGGAACTTGGAACTCTTTGGTCAATAACACCGCTAATTGATGATAGCGCACAGCACTAGCGAATGTGTAAGTCTCAGAGAAAAATCTTCTTCGGAGCAGAGGATGTAGTCAAGAATGGAACTGTTACGTGTAGCATCAGTGTTAACAATGAACAGACTGTTGATGATGGTCAAAATGTGAACATCAAAATTGTTGAAGTCGTTGCACATGATATAGCATCTATACTCGTGATCTTTCAATAGCAATTCGATCGATGCAGAAATATGGTTGGCTAGTGTTCCCCCCGCAGAAGAAAGTGAACAACGCAAAGAAGAATGTTGCCAGTTTGCTTTCTACATTCCTTTGCTTTTTTTTAAGCGAAGGACCCTTAATAAAACGTTGATTGCGCAGTTAATAATGNTTGATATTGCTAAAAAGTTTTTTGTTTCTTTAATTGTGCTTTAAAAAATCATTTAGGAACTTAAAGAAATTTGAGCTATTAACATATTTATGCATTATGCAGAGTGATTGATATTGGATATAATATAAAGGTGATAGTATCTTATATGTTGATATTAAGTCTCTGACGGATTCGTGTTTGGGGATGTAATTGAGTGATCTCAAAGACCAGTTGTACATTTTTGACAATGATGTTCTATTTCTAGTAGTTATATGTTGAAAGAGGATCAATTGTTACTCCTAAATAACATACTTATTTACATTGCTCAATTACATTTTTATTTATGTTAATTTTGATATTTTCGGAAATCTTTTGATGTTCCTTTGGTGCAAATATAATAAATTGAGTTTTATTAATTTTTAATCTATTATTATCAAAATACGTAATCAGTGATTCAATGTCTTTAGCCAAAAACTTAGTAGCTTCAAATGGATTTTTCGATGTTCTAATAATACTTGTGTCATCAGCGTACTGGTAAATAGTTATCTTTTTTAATGATCGAGACATATCGTTTACATAGAGTGCAAATAAGATAGGCTCTAATACTGTGCCTTGGGGAACTCCAAGATTTGTAGTTATATAGTCTGAAAAAATTCCGTCCAATTTTACACGCTGTTTTCGATCATTCAAAAAATGCATTATAAGATGTATAGCTAAATGACTGAAGCCTTGTTCAATTAATTTTGCTTTTAAAACGTTAAAATCCAGAGAATTGAATGCCTTACTAAGGTCTAAAAATACAACAGCCGTAGAAAGATTGTTATTTAGATTTTATTTTAAATTTTGGTCTGAATCCAAATTGATGCTCTGATAGAATTTTATTGGATGAATGCGTTATGCTTATTGGTCGGTGATTTAGTGGATCGAGAAGATCTCCTTTCTTATATATTATAATAATAATAATATTTATTATTATCCTTCTTACTTCTCACAGCTTCATGCTGGTATCCCTCTCAGCTCGGGGAACTCACCAGTTCCCAGGGAGTCTGAGAGCTTTCCTCAGGACTCTAGCTGTTCCTAACAATGCTGCCTTCTGTGCTACTGCTCCTCCCCACTTTGGTACTCCCAACTCCTCGAAGTATCTCTTATGCTTCTTACTCACTGCTCCTAGTGCTCCTACAACTACCGGGACTTCTTCAACTTTCTTTAACTTCCACAGCCTTTCTATTTTCTCTGCCAACTCCCTGTACTTGTCTATCTTCTCTTTCTCCCTGCTTTCTACATTTCTGTCCTTTGGTACTGCTATGTCTATCACTGTTCCTAATCTTTTCTCTTTGTCTACCACTACTATGTCTGGCCTCCGTGCTTCTATCACCTTGCTCGTCTGTATGTTGAAGTCCCACAGTATCTTAACCTTCTCATTTTCTATGACGCCGTGTGGCTTGTGCTCATACCACTTGTCTCCTGCTTCTAACCCATGCTGCCTGCTCAAACTCCAGTGTACCATTCTTCCCACCTTGTCATGCCTGAATTTTATACTCATTCTGTGCCAACTTCTCACACCCTGCTGTCAGATGATCTTTTGTCTCTGCCTCTTTCTTACATAGCCTACACTTATCACTTACTTCTACTCTTCTGTCTATATGCTTCTTCACCCAGTTTGTTCTTATTGCTTGCTCCTGTGCTGCCATTATCAGTGCTTCTGTTTCTCTCTTCAGTCCTGCCTTCTTTAACCACTTGTTGCTCTCTTCTCTGTCACACTTTTCTGTGTTCCTCCAGTATTCTCCATGCATTGCCTTCTGCCTATACCTTGTTTGTCTCTCTGATTCCATCCTACTCTGGTATATCTTCTTTCCTTCACTCTCAGTTCTTATCTTCCTTAACTCCTTAGTGACCTCCAGTATTGACCCTCTAGGTTGTGCTTCTACATATTCCTTTAGCCCTAGTGCTTCTGCTTCTACAGTTTCCTCCACACTTAGCAGTCCTTTCCCTCCTTTATGCCTTGCCATGTACAACCTATCCACATCTCCATTTAGGTTGAAAGCCCTCTCTGCTGCTAGTACCTTCCTTGTCTCTCTGTCTAGCTCCCTAAGTTCATTCTTGTTCCATCTAACTATTCCTGCCGAATATCTCAACACTGGTATCGCCCATGTATTAATTGCTTTTATACTATTCTGCCCATTCAATGCTGACTTCTGTAGTACCTTCCTTACTCTCCTCTTGTATTCTTTCCTTAGCCTCATCTTCATTTCCTCGTGATCTGTTCTGTCTTTCTCTATCACACCTAAGTACTTGTACCCCTCTTTAACTTCCTCAATCTTATCCCCACTGCTTGTCCTCAAGCCATCCCCATCCACACACTTGCCTCTAGTCATTGTCACTGCTGCACACTTTCCTAATCCAAACTCCAACCCTGAATCTCTGCTTGCCTTCTCCAATGTCTCCACTTGCTTCTGCAACATCTTCCTTGAACTAGCATACATCTTCAGGTCGTCCATGTACCACAGGTGACTCACTGCTCTACCATTCTTCTCCATCTTATACCCTATGCCTGTCTCCTTTAACTTTTCTGTGATAGGTATTAAGCTAACTACAAACAGTAGTGGCGCTAAGCTGTCTCCCTGGAATATACCCCGTCTAAACCTCAACCTATGCCCATCTATCTCAGTCTGCCACTTTCCCATCTCTCTCTCTAGAAACTCAACCCATTTCTGCGAAACTCCATTAGCCTCTAACGTCTTCAATACCCACTTATGTGATATGCTGTCATATGCCTTCCTGTAGTCTATCCATGCCATTGCCAAGTTTGTCTTCCTTCTTCTACAATTCTCCACCACTGCCTGGTCTATCAACAACTGATCTTTGCATCCTCTCGTCTTTGTCCTACATCCCTTCTGCTCCTCTGGTATCAACCTATTCTGTTCTAAGTAACATGCCAGCCTATTTGAAATCACTGAAGTTAGCAATTTCCACGTTGTTGGCAGACATGTTATTGGTCTGAAGTTGCTTGCCTCACTACCTTTCTTTGGGTCCTTCTGTATCAGAAATGTCCTTCCCACTACCATCCACTCTGGACACCCACTCACCACACACTCCTCCAATGCTACTGCTAGTCTCTCATGAACACTTGTGAACTTCTTCAGCCAATACCCATGTACCTCATCTCTGCCTGGCGCCTTCCAGTTCTTCATCTTCTTTAGAGCCTCCTTCAGCCTTACAGTTGTGATTACTTCTTCTTCTTGCCTGACTTCTTTCTGCATCTGTACACTCTCTATCTCTGGTCCCGCACTTCCCCATATATTCTCCCAGAACCTTACTGCGTCTTCACCTGCTTTAGCTGTAGCCTTTCCTCCTGCATCTAGTTCTTTGTAGAATCTTCCTTCTTGGGTCTCAAACTTCATATTGTCTCTTGCCTGCTTTGCCCTTGCCCTATACTTTCTCAGTTTCTCAGCTTCTGCAACTAATCTCTGCTTAAGCTCTTCTCTTGCAGTTTCTATAGTCTTCCCCTTACCTACCCTGCACCTGTCCTGCACTGCCTTACTTGTCCTGATCTTCCCTATTTGCTGCCTAATTTTTGCCACTTTATTCTCAATTCTTCTTTCCCATGCTGGCTTTCTGTCTCCCTTATCTTCTTGTCGCCTTTTCTTCTTCATTTCCATGCCTACATTCTTCAGCACCTCACATGCACCTGCATATACTAAGCTATTTACTTCTGTAACACTCCTTACAACTTTCCTCTCCAACACTTTATTGACTTTTGCTGGCTCTACTGCTAGCTTACTTCTCGTAACTCCTCTTGGAACTGGCAACCTAGTTCTCTCACCTATTTCTTCCTTCATCTTTTCCTTGATTGCTGCTTCAGTTTCTGCGTCTACTGGTTCTGCTGCTTCTGCCACTTCTGCCTCAACATCTATCACTTCATCTTCCCTTTGCTTAGCCTGTTCAACTCTCTTTTTCCCTTTACTCTCATCCAACTGTAACTTTCTCACTTGCCCTGCAAGCCTCTGCTCTGTAACTTCTAATCCCGTTCTTGCCTTCCTCCATTCTTCCAACATTCTCTTCCTGTAACCCCTCTCATCTGGCCTGATTCGTCTGTAACACTCCAATGCTCTCCTGTTCTGCTCATCTGTCCACTTATGCCGTTGTCCATTGGTCTGTGTGGATCCTATACTGCCACTTCTCGAGTCCACACTCCCGATTGTGGAGTCCGCCTGTTGTCCGGAGATTCTTAGCACCCTCTGACCATTGAAGGCCTGCCGGGGACTAAGGGCCTTTGCTTTATCATGACTTCTTATCAGTGTTATATTGTGTTTGAATTTGGACTCACATTCTCCTAGGAAGTTGCCAACCAAGGCTTAAGAGACCTTCCTGCAACATGAGCTTTCATTTTGAACTGCCCTTGTCCTAGGAAGTTGCCAACCAAGGCTTTAGAGTGCTTCCTACCCTGTGAGCTAAGTCATCCAGTTTGCTAACCACGAGCACAGTTGCTTAACCCCAGCTTACCAATCTGCGTCTCTACCAACTGGGCTACCTGCCCTTATTATTATTATTATTATTATTATTATTATTATTATTATTATTATTATAGCTAGGGAATTGTCTAAGGCACTAAAAAAAGTAGGCATGCGCCCTGATTTTTATACTCATACTAATGAACTCTCATCTGCGTAGGCGCGTCCATTTTGATATTCTCCTCAATCACATTTATTTCTAATCGTTGTTGGAAATTTGAATAAATGCATTACGAATGACCTCATTATAATATCAATTCTTTGTGAAAAATATTTTCAGTTTTCTGTCAACTGCTTAAATTCCAGTGGAATAAATTTTAATTGAGTAAATTATGAATTATGAGGCTATAAGTGACCCAAGAACACAACGTTTTAAAAGTTGTGTTCGATCTTGGGACACGGATTACTTATTGCCCATGAAAAACTTGTGTATGTTGATTCCTCTTTGTAGGATTACAGTATGGAATCCTTTGATATTTTTAATGAAATCACAATTTTTTGTAATAACGATACTTATTGTTAGAGTGCAAACTTATCTAAATGATAGCGTTTTTGTTTACCCAATTCTTAAGTTTTAGAATGTTAAACAGTGCGAAATCTTTCCTTCGGTTGTCGTTTTTTCGACCAACAGGTTTACGTGCATCATTAGTACCAATACGAAATCATTCTTTGACATTGGATAATGAAAATATGCCATATGCACAACCGCCAAAGACAGCAGAAGAGTGGAAAAAGGCAGCTAGAAAATATCACATGCCTCTAGAACATTATAAACCCTATCCTGATGATGGCTACGGATACGGAGATTATCCTCAAGTTTGTATTTTATAAAACTTACAGTATGCATACACTTTTTATAAATTCAATTTTTATTGACCCGTAGGACATTATATCCTAACTGATTATAGCGTGTTGATTTGCTGGTTTACTTAAGTTTCAAATTTCGAAAATGCTTCTTTGGTATTTTTTAATGAGATCAAACTTTATATTACTTTGCAGTTTTAAATTCTTTTATATATCAAAATGAATACAATAGAATTATAGACTTCATTAACAATAACATTTGCTTAGGTTGAACCAGTACATCGCGATAATCGCGATCATTGGTATCAATATGATGATGATGTTAACATGTTGGATTGGGGGCAACCTATTTATGTTGCCGAAGAAGCTTTAATGCAAACAAGACCTGATATATATACGAAATCTGAACCATTTACTTTGTGGCAGGTACATTTAGCTTTTTTCGAAGAATTTAATTTGAAAACTGTATGGAACTGACCGTTATAGTTTCTGTTTGAATTATAAATTAATTGATTTTGAAGCCTCCTTTAATATTTACATATCAACACTTTATTTAATTTTCCCAATATGATTTTATCGTTAAAATTATGTGTAAAAAGTTTAATTTTTTTATCCTGTGTCTTATTCTTATTAAAATTATTTAGGTTATTATTGTAAATGAAAACTTCTGACAATAATTAATAATGGCTTTATAAATTCGTTCACTTAGCATATTTGATAACCATATGCATTTTGCAGACTTTGTGACTGTCATCACAACATATGTATGTTGCTGATTTATCTGAAATCAGTAGTCGATTGAACAGGAGGAGATCACAGGCGTGGAAGTAGTGACAGCGGGAGAGTGGAGAATTTCAGCAGAGCGTCTTTATAGTCCAAAGAGGAAATCCATTTGAAAGCGCGTTTCTGGAAACGTTCCATGGAGTGGAACAAAACACGAGAAGGCCACCAACAAGGAGACGCGTAGAGAAGAATGGCGCGAGGAATGGACTTGACCAAAGAGAGTTTCACAGCGGACGAGGTATTAAAAGGAGTATTACGGAAAAGGGCAAATAGCAAGGAATTAGCTTTGCGGAGACGAGAAGACACATGTCCAGTCCAATTTAAGTTTGCAGCAAGTTGAACTTCAAGATGAGTGATGAGGTGCAAAGTTCACAGGTAGAGGCAAATCAGAAATGGGAGACAGAGAAAAAGAAATACCACATGTCTTGATAGTGCTAAAATCAAGATGGTTGACAGAGGACCAAGTAGACAAGTGCTCAAGATCAGAAGAAATATTAGAAGCAAAAGACCAACCAAAATCAAAAATCGCAGTGTCGTCGACATACAACAGGCAAGACAAGTTGAGAACAGAATGAGGGAGGTCATTAATGGCAACGCGGAAGAAAAGAACAGCAAAAACTGAGCCTTTAGGGGCACCACTAGTAACGGAGACAGAAGAAGAGATAGACGAGTTGATTTTGACACACTGGTGGCGATTGGTCAGGTAAGACTGGAAAAGTTCGATGAAATCCACATCAAAACCAAATAAACGTAACTTGTCAAGCAGAATGGAATGAGGGAGGCGATCAAACGCTTTTGAGATGTCAAGAAAGATAATACAACCAGGATCATTACTATCAGAGTGAAATAGCAGTTTTCGATCAGAGTGAGCAGGTTAGTAATCGTAGAGCGATCAGAAAGGTTGCCATGCTGAGAAGAAAAGATGAGGTGACAAATTTTTGGGAATACATCCATCAAAGATAATGGACAGTCGAGATAGAATAGCTATCTTCCAACCGGCGGGATAGCGCTTAGTGGAGCAAATGAAGGAGTAAAGATGCTTTAAATGGATAGAAAGCGTGGAGGAGGTTTCATGAATTACAAAGGAAGGAACACCGTCAGGATAACAAGGACCAGACAATTTGCACGATTTAAGCATGAGAGAAATATCATGGGCGCTGAAGTCAATATCACAAAGTCGGATTAGCGGGGAGGCAGCAGGCGGACCAGGGCACATGGAGACAGGTACAGAGAAGTTAGAGGCAAAATACGCGTTGAACAGATCAGCNGTCGGATTAGCGGGGAGGCAGCAGGCGGACCAGGCACTTTAAGACAGGTAAAGAGAATTGCCTATGCTTTTTAAAATTATGTTCTAGTATATACTCAATATTGCTACAAAAATAAGGATATGATCTACGTGTAATAAATTATACCTTCAGTCTAGTAAATATGAATTTCTTTTGATGTAAGAATTATTTTTAAGAAGTATCAGACTTGATATCGAATTTTCAAACTTTCAAATTTCAAATCAAATTTTGAATTGAATGCTATTTAAATTTTCAAATCAAATTTGGAAAGGTACTGAAATTTCAAACTTCATTTTCGTCAAACTTTAATAGCCCTGTAGCAAACTTCCAAAAATTCTGGAGATGTATTGTTTGAATATCACACGCCAATGAAAGCTTAGTAATTGCTCATCAACATATAATAGAGATCCTGCATTGTAGTGATGACGAAGGTTGTTATTGAACATTTAATTTGTTGAAATCTCACACTTGCTCAAAATATGGGATTCCTATCTATTTCAGACCATAACTCTGGCATCACGATTGCATGCTTTTATAAGATTCCACAATTGTGTACAGCGCAACCAGCTATAACTGAGAAATTAGTTTCCACTGAATACCTTTATCATTTCAATATCGATACAGGAAGTCGCAAAACTTGAAAGGTAAGTATTTTGCAACAAAATTCAAATGTGTCCTCGCTGTAATTTTTTGCTTCTGTTTGGGTCTGCGCAGAGTCGTAATCATCATTTTCACCTACTATATACGCAGATCTCATTACAGAACGGTGTTAGTCATTTCGTTAAAAACTTATTTTTTCATTTGTTGTTTTTTAAGAAAATTATTGGAGAACTTGTCTCTCCCCGACGTCTGCAGTATCCAGGCCTTACTTATCCTTAAAGCCGGCTGTTGACAATTGAACTTCAGGATTTCCTTCTTAATATTGTTTATATTGGTGCTTTATGTCGACACAAGTAATATTTATCCCAATGTTCAGAATTCTATTTATAGAAGTGTAGTGAATTTGTGTATTATAGTGACTATTTCAACTGACGCATTTCATAATCCTAGTGCTCTACGACAATTTACCCTATGAACTAGTTTATATATTTCAAAATGTACGGGCTGACCAGCTCCATTTGAAATAATTTTTTATATTTAAATTTATCAAAACTAAATACACTTCAAAAATAGTGTAAATTCAAACTAGTATAATTAAAAGCAAACCATATTTGTATAGTGGATACCTATTGGTCCATGAGTTTTTATGCTATCATATACTGTTCAATGTTTCAAATTTTATGAAAAGATTGGTAAGGCAAACATTATTGCATGAAATAAATAAATTCGTTTGATTTCTGAACGTTTTAATAACGACTTTCTAGTTTGTGTACCATAGTGCAGAAATCACACTTCAAGGTTAATATCATCACTCTGCCACTAAACTAATAATACATAAGACTATTTTTCATCAAAATTATAGGTTTCTAGATGAATTATTTTGAACAATTACTGTGAATGGAGCCTTGACATTCGTTATTGGAAATAAATGACATAAATTGTAACAAATCGCTCAGACAATATTTTTAGTAATAGTATTACTATATATATATATACACTTTTATATTTATTAACAGTTGATAAGAACAAAAATAATGAAAAGCATAACATTTGTAACATGCATGGCAGCAAAACATATTTCATTGCATCATTGGTCAAGTAAATGGATAAATACTAGAGAACTCATCCAATATTTCTTCAAGTCATCAGCAGCAAAATAGTCCTTGTCATCATCTATAAAATTTGATGTTATTTTTTAAACTAATACTAACATATTTTTTAGCAAAAGAAAGAGTTAGATGGTCATGGGACCCTAACCCTAACCTTAACTCTTTTCAAAGTCTAACTGTCTTGATTGATATTAATTCATAATTGTGTTGCTCCATTGAATTTCAATTGGAAGGTGCTTCATAGTTGCAATTTAATCTCTTGCGCAATTGCTCAGAAAATGACCTATTTTGAATGCCATAATTATTGGTGAAATTTGGTTTGGCTTCAATATGCTTGCGAATATTATTGGCTGTCTCAGTATCTTCAGCTAAATGATCATTTAGTGAATTAAGACTGACTAATAACTACTGATGATTTACAATGAGTGAAAAGGCGCTTAAATGGCCTTACAAGATTCAATATAGAATAAGAACTTGTTTGGAATATGGACACTGATCAAGTTATCAGAATCTATTCAAACAGAAAAGCACCTGCGTTTCGTTTCTAAATAAATATTTTTTTTCGTTGGATTTTTCGTTTGGTATTCAAATTATAATTTGTGATGGCTATACATGTATGGTAGGGTGGAGTATAGCGGCCATAGCTAATTGCAAATAAATTCGCATTATTTCAAATCATAGATGAATTTTTTTTCCTAAAATATTTTTATTGTGATTGTTTGTCTTTTAAATGCAAAAAAATAATGTTTACTTTTTATTAAAAGCTTTGAATATACAATTAATACGTTCTATCGTGTGCAGAATTTCACTCAGCATAACAAAGTTCTACAGTTTATTAGAATACAATAAGTAAGTACCTTCAAATAAAATATTAAATTTGTATTTTCAGTGATTTGTGAAAAGATATTGAGAAAAACTTTACAGTCTACTGAAAAGACTAGTTATTCTACACCAGCAAAAATTTTTTTCTTGCATGGTGGGATAAAATCGCCGTCATCATACATTTATAAAATAGAATAGCATAATTGTAAAATTGTATCAAAAGTATATTAAACTGTTTTCCCTCCTTCATTATGAATGATTGATATTTTTAGAAAATGTGACAGAAATACATCTGAAATACAGCCCTTGGAAAGAGTTATTCTAAATAGTTATTCAATCTTAAAAGGTTTCAACAAATTTAAACTAAAAGCCCAGTGAAATTCAGTGTCGACAGCCTTCCATTTCAAATAGACTCAAGCCCATGCGTTTTAGTAAATAATGAGGCAAATGTGAGGAAAAACATAAAGAATATTTTTAAAATAGTACATCTTTAATAGTTTTCAGGACTACTGCAGCCTCGATAAAATATCAGTCAAGTGCTGAAAATCACAGTTATGTGTTGAAGAAATTTCAGTGAAAAAACATCCTTTAGCAATATTGCATCCTCACCTAAGAATTACTTGTCATTGAACCATACAAAATCACATGAACCTACTAAATAAATGTGTATTTCATTGATTATTAATAACATAACTACTAAATAAATTTTTCTTTTCTTGAAGTGCAGTTTGATATGAGCACTTTCCTCCCACCACTGGCAAAACTAACAAACCACTCAGACAACATCTTGTAGTTGTATACACTTTCAAAAGTAATATCATGAAACTGTGAATGAGGAAACTTTTAGCAAAGGTTTAAAGAATTGTTAAAATCACAAAAAAGGCAGCATGAGTACAAATCTCCAATAAGGTATGGCGACCTTAGTCCACTTTACCCTATTATACATTTGTAATAATGTTATGTTCAGCATATATATATATATATATATATATATATATATATATATATATATATATATATATACACGACGCTTCGTACAATGTAGAAAGGGAAAAACTATTCTGACCCCTTTCTTCCTGAATTCTATATTTTTCAAACTGTTAAAATATTTTTTGTTTAAAGTCAAGTGTTTGTATGATTGATGATGGTGAAATTAATTATATTCAGCTTACATTGAAATTGAAGAAAATAGTGGATAGTGCTGGTGCTTTTCTAAGGAAAAATTCAGCCAATAATCGCACTAAATGCTGTAAAAGTTTGCAAAACTGAAAGCATTTAGCAAAAAATTTGAAATGTGTTTATAACTTATATCTTAACATTTCTCTCAACTTTTCAACAAAGTTTTTCAAGTATATTTGAAGATGTTTCTTAAGTGTATTATTTTCGTAGGCTTGGCCTTTTCTTCGGGATTGGGTTGCACTCTAACAATTGCACACTTACTTCAGGCCGGTGACGAAGTCATTTGTATTGATGATTGCTATGGTGGTACAAATAGATTGTTCAATAAAGTATTTGGCGTCGGTGGGTTAAAGATATCAATCGTTGATTTTACAGACCTTTCCATTCTGAAAGCGGCATTTAATCCAAAAGTAAAAGTAAGTTAATTCATTTTTTATTACTTTCCTATGGTTTTAGCATTTATATCGCTAAGGTCTGTAATACGCTATTTTGTTTAAAATTTTTTTCATGTTTTGAAAAATTTAAGAATAGCCAATTTTTTTCTTATTTGGTTTCAGAATTCAACTTTTTGTAGATAATGCAGAACTTCAGGTTTTGATAAAAACACAATGCAACTCTATTGCACTTTATCGTAAAAAAACTATTAAAAATTGTCTATTGGTTTGTTTCTTCTTCTAGAAAACTGCAGTCTCAGAGAAAAATTAAGTTGAACGATAGAATTTTTTGAACGCAGTAGCTTTTCACTAAATGCATAGATAACTAGAATATTTTTAACTAAAATGGCCAATTTGCTGATGTCAT
>CABFPE010000187.1:66358-107845 GCA_900660155.1 Hofstenia miamia
TATATATATATATATATATATTCATCATCATAGTTAACAATATAGAAAAGCAAAAACATAGTGATAGCGTAGTATCTACTCTCGCTGAGGTAAGACATCCAAGAGCACCGATAACACATAAGCTATTTAAAGTAGTATACATTACGGAGGCCAGCTTAAGTATGTAATAGAGTACAAGTATCTGGACTGATACAGTTATAATGTAATTAGAACTACTACGGATATGCACGACTTCGGTGACATCATGGAATACGTGGCAATTAGTGCCGAAGCGATACAACAAAGCTGCCATCAACGATATATGAGTATCTGCAAAAACTAGACCCCAGAAACGAACGACGGGTTTACGCAGCAGTCACAAGACAGACGAGAACGACCTGCGTCTGAATTGCACGCTACTCACCAACCCCCTCATCTCCGTCGAAGATCTAGCTGATCATGGCCATCTAATTAGATAATATTAGCAAGGATAGAAATGAGCTGCACGAACTAAGAAACTTTTATTAAGCGTTTGCGCACACAAGGGCCCTATATATAACAAAAGATTGTAGGCAAAATAACAACCTGCCGTTAGGCAGAACAAATTAATGCTGCGCACTGACGTAGGTAGCTTGAACGCGGAAATGTGACGAGAGAGGAATTACTATTTCGAGAGCCTCTAGCGGTAGTTGTTGGAACATGTGTAATTTCGATATATATATATATATATATAGTGTGTTCCATCTTAAACATAATTTTTAAATTCATTTTTATGTGTATTTTCAATGCATAAAGTGGTATCAAAGATACAGGATTTTGTAGCTAAAAGTGAGACATTTGATTTAAGAATCCTGTCAGAGCTTCAAAATCAAAACGAAGATGTTTTCAGACAACGAGAAAAAATGGATAGTTCAGCAGCTTAGAAGAACACCCTCTCCAACGAAAGTTCGTCGAGCCTTCTTGCGTGAATTCAAAATCAATGGATCAGCAAAGAACAAATATCAACTGAATAAATTTACAAGAGTTCGCGATCTTTTTGAAGAATCTGGTAATATCCACAAACAAAAGAAGGCTGCAATAAAACCAAAAAGGACTGAAGAAGTTGTTGAAGAAGTCAGGCGCTACATGGCTGAAAACAGCAGCAGTTCTCTCAGGAAATCTTTCCAAAACATCTCTCCCACAAAAACCACAATGTGGAGGATAGTCAGACATAATCTTCATCTTCGCTTCTATCATCACACTACAGTCCAACCACAAAGTGCAGAGAAGAAATTTTTTTTCAATGGATTCTGGAACAACCAGCCAACACGTCGAAAGAATGACGGAGAGTGGGCTAGTAGTAACCCTCACAACATCATTGAAATAAATGACAGGAATGATGTGAAGGTCATGTTTTTCGTTGCTCTTGTTAAAGGAAAAAATAGAATCGTCTACGCATTTCTTGACGGTAATGGAAATGTTATGTCTGTGAATAGAGACTCTTATCTCAGCTTGTTAAAGGATATTGTTTGGCCAAGTTAGGTCCCTATGCGACACGTTCTTCTCTCTGGTGGATGCAAGATAGTGCTCCTCCGCATTGCACAAATGCGGCTTTGGAATTTCTGATTGACAAATTCCAAAGACGAGTAATCAGTAGAAGAACGGAGTACCCCTGGCCAGCACTCAGTCCTGATTTTAATCCTCTAGACTTCCATTTCTGGGCGGCAGCTCAAGTTGAAGTTTATACACAAAAACCAAACTCAATCGAATCTTTGGTAAACTGTGTGACCAGATTTACAGAAAGATTCAGCCAGGAAGTTATAGAGAAGATCAGTCACAATGTGCTGAGGCATGCAATNGGTCCCTATGCGACACGTTCTTCTCTCTGGTGGATGCAAGATAGTGCTCCTCCGCATTGCACAAATGCGGCTTTGGAATTTCTGATTGACAAATTCCAAAGACGAGTAATCAGTAGAAGAACGGAGTACCCCTGGCCAGCACTCAGTCCTGATTTTAATCCTCTAGACTTCCATTTCTGGGCGGCAGCTCAAGTTGAAGTTTATACACAAAAACCAAACTCAATCGAATCTTTGGTAAACTGTGTGACCAGATTTACAGAAAGATTCAGCCAGGAAGTTATAGAGAAGATCAGTCACAATGTGCTGAGGCGTGCAACTTTGTGTCTGCGGGGAGATGGGGACATTTTCAGCACATTCGTTAAAATTTTAAAGATTTTTTGTATGTTTCAAAATGAAAATAGTTAATAAATGCCTTTCAATAATAAAATGTCTATTCATTACCTATAAAATAATAAAAAACATTTATAATTATAGTCTATATAAATATGTCTCATAAGCGATTTAAAAATTACGTTATATATATATATATAAATCTAGATATACAATGGTCTTAATTTTTTTTTCTTCATCTCACACTGCTGTTCTATCCGACTAGCTACCCACTCTACCCACCCAACGTCTTTATAACATCTGCTTCTTGGGAAAAAATTTATGGAACTATGAACAATAATATTAATAACTCAAAATATATTAGTTCGAACATCCAGTTACATAAGAAAAAATGTTTAGGGCAATGCCACACACAGCCGCAATTAAATTTGTCATAGAATGTCAGACACTATTTCATTGCTCACCTGAAGAAATCAATCAAATATACATTTACATGTTCTGTGTTAAAGTTTCACAAACCAATATTTACATAGTTTGCAAATTCTATGCTACGCCACTCAAAAACAATTATGCTAACCGCCAATTTGTAGTTGTGCTAAGTACTACATACATATACTAAAATATTTACAAATTCAGAAAACTAAAAAATTTACTCTACAAATAATCAAAAATCTTAATTTTCAAACTGATTAATACTTTTCATTTGATGAAGACGGTGTGTGGTTCTTTGTATTTCACTAATTTAATTAGAGAATTCATGTATTATCCTTTGCTTTGAGAAGTTTGTATGTTTATGGCGATGGGGGAGTTGAATGTATATCAAGTGGAAATCCTATCACTTTCGTATCCAATGATGATTTTCTTTTAAGAACGAACAGAAACCCTGTTTATTCCTTTGCTTTGAGAAGTTTGTATGTTTATGGCGATGGGGGAGTTGAATGTATATCAAGTGGAAATCCTATCACTTTCGTATCCAATGATGATTTTCTTTTAAGAACGAACAGAAACCCTGTTTATTCCTTTGCTTTGAGAAGTTTGTATGTTTATGGCGATGGGGGAGTTGAATGTATATCAAGTGGAAATCCTATCACTTTCGTATCCAATGATGATTTTCTTTTAAGAACGAACAGAAACCCTGTTTATTCCTTTGCTTTGAGAAGTTTGTATGTTTATGGCGATGGGGGAGTTGAATGTATATCAAGTGGAAATCCTATCACTTTCGTATCCAATGATGATTTTCTTTTAAGAACGAACAGAAACCCTGTTTATTCCTTTGCTTTGAGAAGTTTGTATGTTTATGGCGATGGGGGAGTTGAATGTATATCAAGTGGAAATCCTATCACTTTCGTATCCAATGATGATTTTCTTTTAAGAACGAACAGAAACCCTGTTTATTATATAGTTTCAGGTTTGTCAATCATTTTAACATCTACTTCGTGATGCAAACTTGAGTACTAAAATTTGATGGGGTAGGTTTCGGACTTCAGTTCCAGATATTTTTTTGAGTCATGTATATGTTTAGAAAATCAGTAACATTGATTTTTTTGCGATTTATATCTAATATACATGAATATTTCAGAAATAATAAAAAATTATAACGCACCCTTTGTTAGTTTTCAGATACAGATAAGGAATATTTTCAATTTTATTCAATTCTTATTCATTTCTATTAATGGTCGAATCTTTGTTAATTATGCATTTGTTATACTTCCTCAGTTTCTATGCAAAATCAAATACATACGAGGTGTGTTCAAAATGTTTCGCGATTGATATTTACAAAACAAATAATTTCACTATAAACACACTCCTTCTGAGTTCACACACATTTACCAATTTTTGCTAGAGAAAGATCAGATGAATAGGGAAGGTGCTGTATTTGCTCAATACTGTGCTTCGCCAGATAATTATGATTGAGAAGCATGGCAGGGGCTTTGTCGTGGTGCAGTTTCTAGTGGCCTATGGTCCACTTGTCTGGCCGTCTCCGTCGCTCAGCATGACCCAAATAGCACAAGAATTACAGATAGTATTCCTTCTTAACAGTCTGACCCCGTGGAGCGTACTCGTAGTGCACAAAACCTCGGTGATCTGATCTAAGAAGACGGTCAATGGCACTTTCGTCTTTCTGCTAATCTGCCTTGCCTTTTTGAAACTCCATGCTTCCAAACCAATTACTGGGCTTTGTTTTCGGGATCGTACCCATAAAAAGTTTCATCACTTGTAGCAATAAAAGAAAGAAAGATGGATTGTCACGTGAAGTCTCAAGTAGGTCAGAGGAGGTGGTGACAAAGAACTGCTTCTGCTCAACTGACAGTAGCCGTGGAGTAAACTTCGCAGCTTCTTTCTTATCTCCAAATCTTCCGCTAAGATAGAACGGCACGATCCCATTGAAATTTCCACCTCATCGCGTCAGTTCTAATAGTTATTCGCCAATCTTGCAATACCAAATAACATACCTTGTTGATCATCTCTGGATTTTTGGAGGTGTTGTGTCTTCCTGGGCGGTTTCGCTCTAAACGCCAATAACGTGACCTATCATTTTGATGCTCTCAGTAAGTATCATTTCCAGGCGTCTGGCAGAAAATGATGCAAATACGTTCTGTCTTTTTATTCATTGCTGAAATGCAATGTACAAACAAATCAAATCGCTTTGTGTGTAACGCTACAACCAACATGTTAAAATTTAGTATGTACAAATGACTGAATTTTAACGCCTATTCATTACAGTACTTTACTTCAGATGGTTTGCGTCAGTGACAATATAAGCTGTATTCGGATTCTTACTCCCCATTCTTTTGAACACAACTCGTATATATATATATATATTTATATATATATATATATATATATATATACATTTCAAAACAGTGCTTTTCTCAAGCAATGTACTAATCTAATCTATTGCGATTTACCAAATTTTGAAGACTAACGACGACCCAATGGCGAGATGCCGTCAAGTGATTAATGTTCCAACTTCTCACAGATTTAAGGATTTTCATTTAGATAGCACGGTGGATTTTTGGAAGTCTTGCAGCATTCGGTGGACTTGTATATATTGGAAGCTTCATCCGCATTCGGCCCCCAATCAGTCCCAAACATTATCCATACGGCTACGATCCTGCTCGCCGAATTCACTCTTCAGACAAAGAGACTGTGCTATATAGTTTTAAAAAATAGTTTGATAATTACATAATTGATTTTTCTTTGTATTAAATGCATAATGTCAACTTCATACTACTCTCTTTTAGTTACTTTACGTGATTGTAGGAAACTGTTTTAACTATTTCTTCAATTTAAAAATTTGGCTTATTGTGGTGATTTTGTGATAAACAACCGTATCTGGTTCTAACTTTGATACGTACTATTGGTTCGCTTGACAAAATTTATTATATTATTTAATAGAGATATTCAGCGTCACACTCAAGCGATTTTGTGAAGGGTAATCCACAAATATCCTAAGCTTAGATCAAGGAGCACTCTGGCATTAATAGACTTTAGCCTCACTGAGTTTAGTCTTTCTCCATTATTGTAAATTCAACTTCTGCACATATGTAGGTTTCATTTTCAAACAGTTTGTTGTTAACCCTTTCGCACATATAAATCTATTTCGGTTGTCCTATAAGTTTACATAATGCTGTCAACTTTATCTAATTTTTCTCATCACTACTTGTATATTTGAAAATAAAATATTTTTCTTTCACTTTTTACAATATGCTCAAAATGGCCTATTATACTAATTGTCAAATCATGGAGATTGATAACAGACGGATTCGATGATTTGTGGTATTGTTAAAATGAACAGAAATGGAAGACCAACTGATAGCAAAAGAGGAGAAATTCGGTTTTTTAAGTTCAATTGACACCGAAAATCAAATACAGCCTGGGTTTATTCTGGTTGCATTAGCCAAGAATTCAGTATTTTCAATTGGGCGAATTCAAAAGGATTATCATTGTTGCTTTAAAATTCAGTGTAAATGTCATTTGAAAATATATAATTATAATACAAAAATGAATGAAATGACATTTTATGATGCGTTGGAGACGGGGCCACCAGAGACCTTAAATGCGTCACGAGTAAAAATTTCAAGTTCCCCCTACACCTATGATCCTGATTTTGAAGTAATTTTATGAATTGTATGAGTCAATTTCAGTATGGATTGACTTGTTTTAGCGAAGTCCTGAAGAAAAATAAGAATTTAATGACGATTCTTCTACTAAACTTAACCATTGGAAGAAGTTAACACATATTTTATGCAATTTAGGGTGTTGCGTAAATGTGTGAATAGCATGTTTTGATAAAAAAATTAATTATATAATATATTACATAATACTATTCAACACTTACATTTTTTCACAAACCTACAAGAAACTTGCAGAAAAACAGGTATTTTTGATGAAAAATATAGTTTATGCTGACAATGTTTGGTAACTATCTGTATTTGCCTCAAAACCTATAAATCAATGTGCCAAATCGTATTTTATTAGAAATTGAAATCAAATTTGTCCCCAACATCTACTTATCGCAAACGGTCTTTCTATGCGCAAGCTATAAAAATGTGTATTGTCTATTCCATTATCGAAAATCCAAAACTCTCCACGGCTACTTAACATTCTACCAGTAGCACATTCAAGTTCAAGGGTAAGGTATGTGGCCTCTTTAGTTGCAATTACCTTCTCTCAAGCATCCATGACAGATAGCTTAGGAATGCTCGCAGATGCAATGTAGCTGTCTTTTTGAATTTATTATTGGCAGTAGTTAGAGGTCAGTTCAATTTTAACTACTGCATTCTAACAGTAATTTAAGTGAGTCGCCACTCATATCAGACGACTTTCAAAACGTGACTCAGCTGAAAGTACTTATGTAATGTACTAGTAATCACACACATGTTTTCCAGTTTCAAGTGATGTGTTTGAACGTAATTAATGTTTTATGAAAATTCTGCTATTATCTTGCTCTAGTGACAGTATTCACCATATTTTTTGAACGTTTGTGGTTTTTTTTTACACAGTGGTTTTTGGAAAGTTCACTAACGAGAAATGCATTAAGACAAAAATGATTTATAAATCGAGTTTTTTGTTCTACTCCTGAAGCTATAAAAATTACCTAAATTTTTTAATGTACGATTTTTAATTTTCATTTGTAGACAGGCGGTTAAAAGATTTTGATAAATAAATATTTTGCGCATTTTTAATCATATACATACCTTTATATAACGAAATTCAATTCTATATTCAATAAAAATCGGAAAATCCAATGCTTTTGATATGGATTTCCATGTAACGCAAAGGTATGTAAAACTCGATTGTTAATAATGAATATTTTTTTAAAAATAGAATACTTGAAGCGAAATGTAATTTACGGAAAATAAATTGATTGAGAGCGGTAATTTATTGTCAGTGTTTTGCGTACGATAACATTTCATACATTTCTCTCTTAAATGAAGGATATTTGTGTGCAGGCATTCTTAATTAAGTCATGCATATTCAATGGCCTCTTAATTAGTTAGCTTCTAGCTTTTCTTCCCAATCTCATTATTATCTTTCGGAAGAACAATATATCAGTAGAGGCTACTGTTTTTTCTGAGGCTTTTTAATGTATTTTCACATTTTCATTTGTACAAATGTGCTTTAGACTAACTTACACAGTTGATGGTTTGGCACAACACCTTTCTCACTTAGTTGTAGCGACGCACCCTCAGGTAATTTTTTATAGTTTCGTTTCTTTGGGCTCATTTTAATCGCAAGATTAAGAATTTCTGTAACTAAATCTTGTAGCTGTTAACCTATTGAACATCTAAGTCACTATTGAATGTCTTATTCAATTAATGAATAATTGAAAACTGAAGATATAGTGCCTTTCAGGGCTGGCACTTATTTTTTTAAAGCTTTTTTTCGAATTCCTATGGAATTTATGAAAGTTTGGAAAATAATTTTTAGTGTTCAGTCATTCGCATATTCATAAACGACATTCTACAGTTATAGCAGTAAAATCTGAGTTTTGTTTCGTGTGCGAAGCGAAAAATGAAGGCTGATAAGTTTATCATAATTCAATATTTGCTGTTATATATGTTTTAGCAAAATTATAGTGCATTCAAGTGGTTAGGTCTAAGAGGGACTGCGATTTTAAAAAAAAGAGGAAAAACTTGTCTTTAAAAAATGGGACTACCACCAAATCCATTTGGACTAACTGGGAATTGAACCAATAAAAATCTAGTGGCGCAGAGCCAATGCCGTCGAAATACAGGCAATCCAGCACTCAGAATAGCCTGCAAACTTGAAAGCCATCACATTTCCTGAAATCTATCAAATATAAGCAATATAATTCTTTGATAAATATGATGTTCTTTCTATGATTGAGAATTACATAGAAATTTGTTTCACATGCTATAATCAAAACCCTGTAATATATCCATGCATTGAAAAAGATAGAATAAACTACTTTGGGTTATAGGATCACCTAACATCAATAGTACATTCAGTTTCTCAACGTCAGGCCACTCAATTTTCTTTGGGGTTAAGTTCTTATCAAATATTAAAGATTAACTTTATACTTGTCAGATGTACGCTTTTCGGGTTTGAAAGAATGAGTGATCTTGGTTTTTGGTGTGACATGTTATGAGAAACTTTCACAATAAAACTTGTCTTAAAATAGTTTGAATAAAAGTGAAATATTGGATTTTTGCTTCTAACTCTACATACATCGTGAATTCATTTTAACGTAAGTTCATTTTTAGTTTCAACTTTCTGTTGTAGCTTAGCTGTCATTTCATCCATAAATTCGCAAGATCATGGACATTTCTAACTCCTATTTTCAAAATCGATATTTCTTCCTCGCATTAACATCAAACTATTGTTTTACGTCTACTGGCATTTTGTCGCACTAACTCATCAATATATGATGTGTTTGTAATGTAGACAAAAATAATAACAATTTTTTAAATTTCAAATAAAATTTCCATTACTAACTATATGAAAACATTCTTCCCAAGTTTCTTAATTCAAAATTCTACTCTCACCCTTTGAGTTTTTTCTATTTAATTATGAAGACAACACTAAATTCAAACAATTATACATTCTATTAATAATACCAAATGCATTGGCACCTATTTTAAGATATTGATATAGCAACTATTAATTTTATTAATCAGCACGCAATGGTTAAAGTATATTTTCCAAGAAATGTGTCTCACTGACAACATTTTTTATGTCATTTCGCAATTGAATAATTTCCTGTTTAATTTCGACAATTCAAAAAATCTCCTTTACTTTTCAATGTCTTTTGATAAGATACAGTTGAAGTGTTGGTCAAGTTTACTTTTTGGAATCCTAGCCTTGAATTTCTAATGGAGTATTTTATTTTTGAAAAATTGCGACTGAAAATATCTTTTATGCTTTTCTTAGTCATTGACGGAATCATGTTTTGAGGTCGAATTTTAGATTTGTCCCATTTTAACATTCTTCAGTTACTTGGAAGTAGCATTAATAAATTTCGGCTAGCTATCGCTGTGAAACCATTCTTACTTAATAAATTGCTTTTTATAAATCAAACTTTTAAATTCTCATAAAACTCGTTCTAGTATTCGAGGCTTTCTTATAGTTAGCGTTTGGATAGTATTGATTGAATAGATTTTTGGAAATATTTCTCATTTGAAGCATTTTGAAAACACACGATTGTTTCAGTTGAACACAACACCGCTGTCAATGTCCAATTGAATTTATATTTTCAATTTCTGTCATTTTATTGTATTTTGATTGTGGTGTTAAGCAGGTCCTAAAGTATCGGAAATTGCAGTAAACCCATCAAGGAAATCAATCATTAATCACTTTTTGAAATTGCAAATTAGGTAGGGACTACACGGAATTAGATTAGACCAAATCCTAGGAAAGACATATCCTTGGAGAAATTTAAGTAATTGTCTAAGCTCCCTATTGGAGAACATGTAGCTTGGTTAGGGTTAGGGTTAACCCTAGGTTTACGGTCACATGCAAAAAACTGCATGTGAAGTTTGACTAGGTGACTTATTCTGCAGATAACGCTTATTGAGACCAAATGCATGCTGAAATCTGATTCAGCTGTAACAATTAGGTGTTGGTAATTTATTTGCAAGAGATGAAAACGTTAAGGCTTTCCCTGCTATGCTAATGTCTTATGAACACTTAAAGTCACTGGAGAGATTCTAATGTTTATTTCTTATTTCTTACACGAACCTGCAACAACTGCCACATTACTCACTTTTGCACGTCAACATTAATTGACCTTAATACCTATACTATGACCTTTGTATCACGCGCTCGCAGTTTGCGGTTTTCCATATTATCCAGCGGCCTTTTTGATGATGAGCTATAATTCCATTTTGCCAAAATATTGTTTACTTTGCGCATTTGCCTTAGAGTTTTGACTCCTTAATCCTAAACTGGCGGGGATTTTTGAAAATTTTTTATAATTATAAAAATAATTTTTAAATGCTTATAGCTCAAAAACAGTTAACGCTATGCTCGATATAAAAGAGTCTCCTCTAAATCCTCTACCCAACTCTGTTCCATCGAGAAAAATGTTTAATCTTTTCAAAAACCTTAGCCACAGCAATAAGCTTAAATAGAACTTTTCAACATTGCATTAAAGCATATTCCCCAATAGTCCTGCCCATTCCACACTATTTTCGAATTAGCTAATACACTTGGAGAAAATTCCTCGTAAATGTGGAATACGTTTTGTCCTTTATAATGGCTATTTAACCCATATCCCGTGCACGCTGCCATAGTATCTAGTGCTGTATAGTTTTGTATAGATGTTTTTTGTATCCAGCGCTGTCTCTTCTCTCTCTCTATATATACATATATATATATATATATATATATATATATAACTGTATTTGTTAAATGTAAATACTCAGCGTTTAATATTTTTCTTAATTCATTGAACAACTTTCTTATCATTTTTAGTAAACAGTTATTAACATCTTACCATCTTGACAAATATTTTAATTGGTTATTTCTAGTTAATCTTCGTCCAATCATGTCAATCTCTGACGATAGTGATGACAAATTTATTACAGACGACAGTATCAACACGAATATTCTATTGCAGCCAGCTAGTGGAGTATCAGGTGGGGATATAGACACCGCAGAATTTGCTACTAACATGGCAGCGCCTAAAAGGCCTAGTCTAATTAAGCGAGATCGAGAGGCATGTTCCACATCGTCTAGTTTCCTAAAAAAACAGCTTTCTGTGAGTTTTACTACCGCGCGTGAGGAAAATAAATCGGTGCATTCTGGTGAGTTTTTTTTAGTTATTTTTTGGTACTGATTAAATGATTTTAATTATCAAAGTAGGAATGTTCTAATCTGAAAACTATATAATCCATTGCTTCTTATCCCAGTCTTTCGGTAGGATGCTTATCCGTTGTTGAAATTTTTTCCACTTTATCATTCTCTGGCAATTGCTAACTTAAAAACTATATTTTTAATCTGCCCTCAATTGCAATCAGCCGCATTTCGGCCAGTCTGGCCTAACCTGACCGAATCAGTGTAATATCCATCAAATTACATGAGTGGAAGTATACTAGTACCTTTTCTACTCTACTTCGTTTTCTTTTCTTAACCAACAAATATTTCTGCTTCATATATTTGAAAAGTATTCTAGTGTATTATAATCGAATGACATGTTAAATGATTTTTACAAAGGAATGCCACAGTCAACTTTTCAATTTTACCATGGCGAGCCGTCTCCAACTCTGATTCGGTCTGTATATACCATGCTGAAACTCGCTTATTTCAATTCTTAATTGTTGCAGATACTTTGTCATCATGGTGTTTGCTATTATTGCAGAACTTGTACTTTTTATTCATTCGTATTACAATTACTATCGTTGCCTTTTTTATATTCGAAACTAATTCATTATTATTATTTCGTTATTAATTTAATCAAATGTTTGTCATTCACCTTAAAATTTGCAAATTTAATGTTATTGGTTTCCCGCTAATTTTGTTTGTATTTATATTTCTGTGTTTGTATTTGTTTCATTCGTATTTGTTTGCTTTTATCTTTACCTTTGGCACGCACCATTAGCTTGACATTCTTTTCTATATAAATATTTATAATGTATGTACATTTGTGCATTCTGTTTTACATTCAACTACGTTTAACCTTTACAGAGTTAAATTTATGCATTAATATCTATGAAATTTTTGTCTGGTTTAATAGAAAAATTTGTGAAAAGATTTACTTTTGTGTTACTGTTATATTTCGCATAATATGAATGCGCTTCTGCTATTTACCATTTTCGGTACAATAAAATCATTTTTACCATTTTGATCAATAATGCAAACAAAATGACATAAAGAACAGCAAATATGATTAGTGTTGTGCGCCAGCCTTTGTTAAATTTCACGCCTAGTCGCCGCTGTCAAAGGCCAGCTATGACATTCGCTGAGCTGAGCAAGCAAGACATGTACAAATGTATAATTACAGAATGCGTGTTTTCCCTCTAAACTTAAAGTTTACCCAAAAGTCTCTATTGTGTCTTTAAAGTCATCAACCGTTTAGCTTAGTATACTTGGAAATTCTGGGTTCGGATACATCTCTGGGCAAATATGCCAAAAAGGTCCAAGTGTTAAAAATGTTAACAATTTTCAATGGAAATCCAATTTTTGCTAAAAATTTCAAAATGTTCAGATAATGAGTCGGTAGCAACAACAAACTTTTTGTTTTCTCTAAATAGACCCCCAAGCTACGTTCAGTCGTGCTGGGCGCAAAGACATGCTTTCCAGGAAACGATGTTTTTGGGCAGTATTTGAGTGAATTTCAAACGAGTCTATGGACAAGAGGCAGACCGCGTCTTTGAGATCAGTTACATTACCAATGGCCTCAACGAGCCAAATGAAAAATTTTCAGGCGATTAGTTTTTAATGTGTGACAATATTAGGTAAATCATATTGGAAAGTTTGCCATAAATGAAAGTTAATATTACAAAGAAAAAATTGACATCATACTATCTATGGGCTACTGTTATCATAGCGGTCAACGATTTAACCAACTTTTTCAATGATAAAGGAAATGCGCGAAAAGGTGCATTGTAATACATCATTATTGAATGAACATATTAGTTCATTTTAGTTGCATTTATTTTCTGTAGCACCGTTGGAACTATGTAATTTAAAAGTATTTTTAGATGATGAGTTCGTTTGTTGCAGAGTTTTAGGTCAATAAAAAAACCCCTTAGCTATAAATATATTCCTGGCAAAAATAGTTTAAGTACGGCAACCCAAAAAATAATTAACCATTGAGCTAAAAATCAAGGTTTTAACGTCAGCAGTTGTTTCTGTCCAGGTATGTATAATGTGGCATCGGTATGAAATCAGCGAGCAATCCTACTAATCTATCTATTGAGGGTTTCGAGTCGAAGCATGGATTTACCGGTCCTACAAATTAATAAATAATTCCTCCTGCTATAATACCCTATCCTAATAAAAGTTAAAAGTTAACACTAGATCATGTTAGGGAAGAGTGGCCACGCTCAGCTGACCTGATACAGATAACCTAAGAGTAGTAGAAGACTAGAATCCTATTGAAGATTAAGAATCCCTAACTCTTGGATGCAGTGAGTGAAAGTTACGTGCTGAGTAAAAAACCTACTCAGTGCGTTCCTCATCTCGTGCAATTTCGGTGATAGCAATAAAGGTTAATTTTATTTACGAATGAAATGCAGTACAACAAAAACCCTAGCCGTATACCTACACTAAGTTAGTGACCTGCCAGTCAAGTTGCACCACGTCTGGGTGCCCTTTAAGTACGCAGGCGAATTTAGAAGCACATAAGTTTTAATAAAATAAAGTCAAGATAAAAAAGTAAAACGAATTTAGTAATAACTGAAGATCCAAATTGACTGATACATGATACAAAATGAAAAGATCATTCTAATATATACGAACAAAAACTGGTAAAGAAATTAAACAAGAGTACACCGTTGCTAACATGAGTAAATAAGACAGGTTCTGTACAATAAACTTTTAAACCATAACAAAAATACTGCGCAATAATTAACGGAAATAATTAAGCTGAAATCGCAGTTTACAAAGAACTAAATTTATTTAATTATAAATTGATAATTGTAATTCGCAGAGTTCATATTACCAATGTCGAAATTAAAATAAATGCATGATGTTATGCCACAATATATTATATTAAGTAGGTCGTGCATAAAATTTATAATTTAAAGATTTATTTATTTGGTCCTTCAATAATTTTGCAAAGAAATAATCGTGAACCTCGAAACTAGTAAGCCAGTTTTAAAAGTTAAATAATTAGTGATGCATTCAGTTCTTATAAAACAGACTCTCATATTCCAGACTGTGATTTCTTTGTGAACCACATCACACAAAAATATCATATACATCCAATAATAACTTTTTCTTTTAAGTTGCTAACAAAGACATCAAGGCCTAATCCCTTTGTCGGAGTTAATTAATATCCAAAGCAAAATCGATCATATGAAAATTTTGATTTCAATAATACACTTTATATTTACGCCATTCTTAGTCCTCAACTCGCCAGCTTTTCATACATTTGATTTCTTGGGAATTTATACAGTCCCTTTGAATTCGTTGCTATCAAATATTGTTATTGATTTTTAAAGAACCATTTCATTATTACAAAGACTTCAAAGAAATTGATACAAAAGTCTGCAAGCGAAATTTCATTGCTTTCTTCCAATTTTTTCATTTGACGTTTTATATAATAATTTAGCCAATTTTATCTTTCCATCGCTATCTTTGATTGGCATATTGTTTCCCTGAATATACTTCCACCACTGTGTAAATTCCAAATATAGATTCTCTATCCCTGTCCTAATCTATATTTTTGCAAACTTCAAAGCCACTGGAGTTATATTCCAACGACGTGAAATTATTTCTTAATCCTGGTTTGAGTCATTTCAATATCAACTCTGTACCTCACTGGAGAGCTTATGCCGTTCTTGAAATCTTCGCGGGTGATTAGGCTGTTTAGAATGATTTTGGTATTTCATTTTTTATAATTTATTTTAAGACACTAACGGCTCAGTTTCTTATATTTTTTGACGACTCTTTGCAGTGTTGTCGATTAAATTCATTAAAAAATATATTTGAGCAAAAAGCTCACTGTTAAATTGTTTTAATATCTTTGTTCCGTTATCCATCAGTTTTCAGATATTGACTCATCTATTGATGAATGCGTTCACGTGTAATTCTAGAAATTTCCGTTTCTGAAGTATTTCAAATATCTATTTTTTATGAAGATCTCGTTTGTTTACAGTCATTCAAATTATATCTAAGATTCTGATATTCAAGTGGATAAGGCTCCTGAGAGAAACTATTAACCACACCTATTTTTTGTCCTTTAAATACATATTCCAATCAATGTGAAGGCTATCAGTGTACATGAGTCAGGTAGGACTTCGAATTGTAATGTTTGGCTCTTATTACAGTTTAACATGTCTTTACAGAAATCATCCTGAAATTTTAAAAAAATCCTGTAAAGTTTAGATTTGTAATGGGACGTATCTGCAATCTTACCTATATTTAACCAATTTATACAGGGTTGAGAACCCCAAATGTAGCGCCTCCTTCAAAAGGCCTGGGAAAATATGTGGGAAGTTCTTTTATAATTTTCTTCTTGATTTATTCCAAATGGATAAATTTCTGGATTCCAAATAAAATGTGGAATGCATTTCAAACTTCATCATTGCAGAAAATTATATTATTATAATATAATTACAACATGGCAATCATTTCAAGTAATGAATCAGGAAAAAATATTTTAGTATATGGTGCTCTGTTTAAAATTCGTTAGGCATTAAATTTTAAAATCATACTTTACGTTTTTAAAGTTGATAATACAATACCTCTAATGAAATATTTAAATTTGTAGAGGTGATTCTGAAAAAAGAGCGCCTATGAGGCGGATTTCATTTCTAGTTTCATGCGTTAAATTTATATTGTTGGTTCATCAGTCATTTTAATAACAGGTATAAACAACCTTTTGTGTAAATGTATTGCAGAAATGTATAGAGCAGTAGCGTAGACAGAATAAAAAATCAGGAGGGGCAGAATTATTTCCTGGGGTGGCAATAAATTGATTCAATTAAAATTTTGAAAAAAGTGCAGTACATTATTCAGTTTTGTAAATATTTTATATATATATATATATAACCCTGAAATGCATATTTTAGATAATAAATTTAACGTCTACCGGAATTCTTGTTAATTGCATATTAAATTTGATGTGAAACTTATTTAAATAGGGCCATTGACCATTTATATATCTTTTAACTAAACAATATTAATAGTGATAGGTTCATTCTGCTCCAATAAGAGCGGGGCTAGGCTTCGTAGCTACGCCAGTGGTATAGAGACAATCTTAAAGTTCTTCCTGCACTATCATGCTAGTTTATTTTCAATTTTTTCTTGCACATTTATAATACAGTATGTTAGGTAACTCAAAATTATAATGTAGAAGTTGATTTGCTTTTGAACATCGCTGCATTCAGCTTAGGCACTAATAATTTTTAATTTATTATTGCTAAACAGTGATTTAGAAATATAATCTATAATAAGTATTTATTACAATCTTGCATTAAAATTCAAGCGATTTCTTAAACTTGTACTCTTGTCAACAGCTGTGAGATTTTTCCAGGATTGGAAATAAACGTTTTATATTCGGAAGATTTCCGGTTCCATAAAACACCAATAAGTTACTCTGAAGAAAGTGTTTTAACACAAAAAGCGAAAAATGCTGTTTTAAAATGTGTTTTAAAATTCGTTTCAAGACAAGGGTGTTTTAAAACAATTCAAACCTGAGATTCAGGGGCGCGTTTAGGATTTTTAAAACGGGGAGGAGGGGGCTCGCATCCATTTTTACAGAAAAAAATTGTAAACAAAAAGTTTTTTTTGAACAAAAGTAAATTTACACAAAATGCAAAAATCGTGTTTTTAGCAGTAAATCGATTGATGACATCTTGAATTAAAGTGAAATATTTTCAATTTTGAGGAAAAGAGAACGTTTCAATTAAGTGTTTGCAGCTGGCCTCAAAAGGAGGGCGATCACCCCCCCCCCAAACGCGCCACAGTTGAGATGATTTGATTTTTGGAACTCATATAGCTTTTAAAATGTGTGATGCATTAGCTGTTTTATTGGACCATTTTCCGTGACGCGCACTAATTAAGCATGCTAGTTGCGAATATAAAGCCGATGCATGGTTTTCCAACTAACATGATTTAATTTTCTTTCTGAAATAGTTTGTTTTGCTTCAATGGAAAGGTTACGTGAAGGTCATTTTCTTTTCTCAAATTATATTAATGTTACTTCATATTAGGTTTCATTCATTACGTTAAAGCTGCACACCAATTAATGATTGCTTTAATTTCATGTTTAAAGCTGTCCCAATGTAATTCAAACTGCTCAGCGTACTATTAATTCGTTATTAACCGCTATTTGCTTTTCTTTTATCATATCAAAACTCTGAAGATGGCTTCATATTCATGACGTAACGCTAGTTTTAACGATCATTTGTTGATTCAATGAAAAATCTCACTTAACTGATTTTTTCCTTTTTTGCTTTCGACATCATTTTTCTATTTTTTGCTTGAATCACATCTATACCAGAGTGGCAAGCGGGTCAACCCAATCCAACCCCACCCGCAGGTTGGGTCATAGAAAAGGTGGTTCGAGCCGGGTTGTGGATCACACTTGAAAATTGCCGGGTCAGAGAAATGTATAGTTTGAAGGATTTTCCTGAAATATTAGTGGAAAACTAGTCATGCATTTTTATTTAGTATACAATCAACTATGCTATGTAAAATCTACTCTTAAATTAATGTTAATGACATTGTTTCATTTTTAGTTTTGTCAAATATTTGCAAATACAACTCGGGTTAAAAGCTGACTGTCTGACCCATGGGTCGCGCTTTGGGTCAACTTACTATGGGTCTTGTCATGAGTCAATTGTCTGCGGGTCGGGTTGGGTCGTGGGTCAAAATATGTGACCCGTTTGCCACTCTGATCTGTACGCAATCGCTCTCTTGAACTTTAGTGGTTTCTAATTTTCGTCAATCACTTTAATTCACTTTTGTTTTTTAATTTTTTCCATCATTAACTATTTTTCCACATATTTTTGTGTAAACAATTATTTCCTTTATGCTCTCGATTAAATTCATGTGAAGGAAGGAACCTTTTAATGAGTTTTTTCAACAACTTATTGGTCATTCGCCGTGGGTGTTTAAATGAGCTTTTAAGAAACGAATGTATATGAAAACTTTTTAATTTTTTATCTTCTTAAATATTTTGTGTTTAACTTTTAAATTTATTTTATTTCTATTTTATAAATGTTAATGTAGAATGAAGTAAATAGGGTAGTAATGCAGCTATTGATATAAGATTTAGATTTGGCATGTGATTGGATTTATTTGCAGGCCTCTGTTATTTCATCTGAGATTCTTGGTCTAGTAAACATGATTTTAACTATTTTTTATTTCCCATCATTATTTAGAAAATTAATTTCTTTCATAGTTTCAAGAAAATATTTCTAATTTCCGTTTTGTTCATTTTCTACGACTTCTTACTTCCTTACTGTATTAATAACAGTGACGCCTTCAGTTCGTAAATGTCTATATTTTTAAAATTAAATTTGTGAATTTACTGGATTTATCAAAATATTTAATTTTATCGAAAATTAGGTCTTCCTTTAAGACTCGTTTTGCAGAATTCGTTGAAACAGCGGTATTAAAAATTAATAATTTGTAAAATATGAGCAGAAAGTGGATTTTGAACTAAACTCATGAAAAAAAAAATATTATTGCACTTATTGATTAAACATAAGTAGGGTTTATAGTCCACCACCACTTTTCAATCGCAGGATTAGAATCCACTCTTCATTTCCTGTAATATTTAGCGAGTGCATATAAACATTCGTCCATGTAGAAGACTCATGCTGTTTTCATAGAGCTGGGATGTTCATTTTCATTAATCGTCTCCGATAATCAGTTTATTATATTTAATCATTTCCGATTAATCCGTTCATGCATCATTTAATCGATCTTTTTAAAAAAATTGCTTACGTCTAACTTTCGTCGTTTGACAACATATAGAAAAGTGCAAAGTTTATAGTGATGTTCACTGACAAGCATTTGTACATTGAATTTAATTAACATTATATTAAGATTCAAATGCCTAATAGTTTTCTGCGTAAATTTTAATCACTTGTTCACTGTGGTGCTTCTGATCCTAAGGCCTTTAATGAATTAACCGGATTTTTCGGATGTGCCATGTGCATTGAGCCATAGATAACAATCACGGTTTAGACATTTAGAAATCACACTTTGCATGTTGTATTGAAGTTTTTGTAGAAAGTCAATTAACTTTTTTTATTTAAAGTATTTATTTAATTTGTCATTTAGTTATTCCACTTCTGAACTACAATCAGAAATGGACATGGACCGAAAATTTAGGCCTAAGCCCGACTCGGCCCATTTAAATTTATGCAATCTTGGGCCATTTTAAGGCCATTTTTATAATCTTTGTCAAAATTTTCTTACATTTGTTCTTTTACTCCACCAAAATTTGATATGATCGATGCTTCTAATAAAATTTAAGCACTGAAATAAAATAAAAGATTCTAAATTGAAAGTTAGACAAGTGTATGATACCAATGTAAAATTTCCAAAATATAAATTTTATTTTTCAACTTTATAAACAAAATTTATATAAAATAGTGAGTTTTTTAATTCAGTCCATTTTTGGCACATCTTTTTCAATTCTTCGGCTCAAGAGCTGCTCGGCCTATGTCCATCTCTGAGTACAATTCCGGTCTGAATGTTTTAAAATTACTGTATGGTTGTTAGCATATTTTTGGTATTGAATATAGCATAACTTACAGATAATAATTGTTTTTTAATCCCGGGATATAGTTACTAATAAATTTCGTGAATTACGAACCCTAGTCAAACTAGAGAAGATTTGAAGATTTTATTCGGCAAGGTCTTTTGAAATACATTTCCTATACGTTTTTTGTACTGTATTTCGATTGATTTAATTACGATTAAAATTTTACACGTATATCATATGCATTTATATGATTTTAATAGACATGTGTCTTTATTTCAGTGTTATTTTCTGAAGTGTGAAAATACACTCATATCTGTTTACATAAATTTATTGTTCAACACCCCATGCGCTAGTGCTGTTTTCTGAACCAAAAACTTTCTACAAATAGAATAGTAAATTGTGTTTAATAAATAATGTTTACCATATCTTCAGATTTTCGAACTCAATTTACAATATTTTTCTGATTTCTTTGTTAGAAACCATTTAAGTTAAAATTTAAAATTAAACGTTGGTCTGAATTAGAGATGAGTGCGGTGCAATAATACCATGGTATATCGCAGTGCGGTGTAACGCGGTAGCGATTTACACTATTGCGGTGGTTAGCGGTACTATTAAAACAACTTGCGGTCAAATTTCCTGATAGCCCTATATAGCAGATGCGCGTTTAGGATTTTTAAAACGGAGGGGGGCTGACACCCATTTTTACTGAAAAAAAATTTCAAAAAAAGTTTTTTGANAATTTTATTTTTCAACTTTATAAACAAAATTTATATAAAATAGTGAGTTTTTTAATTCAGTCCATTTTTGGCACATCTTTTTCAATTCTTCGGCTCAAGAGCTGCTCGGCCTATGTCCATCTCTGAGTACAATTCCGGTCTGAATGTTTTAAAATTACTGTATGGTTGTTAGCATATTTTTGGTATTGAATATAGCATAACTTACAGATAATAATTGTTTTTTAATCCCGGGATATAGTTACTAATAAATTTCGTGAATTACGAACCCTAGTCAAACTAGAGAAGATTTGAAGATTTTATTCGGCAAGGTCTTTTGAAATACATTTCCTATACGTTTTTTGTACTGTATTTCGATTGATTTAATTACGATTAAAATTTTACACGTATATCATATGCATTTATATGATTTTAATAGACATGTGTCTTTATTTCAGTGTTATTTTCTGAAGTGTGAAAATACACTCATATCTGTTTACATAAATTTATTGTTCAACACCCCATGCGCTAGTGCTGTTTTCTGAACCAAAAACTTTCTACAAATAGAATAGTAAATTGTGTTTAATAAATAATGTTTACCATATCTTCAGATTTTCGAACTCAATTTACAATATTTTTCTGATTTCTTTGTTAGAAACCATTTAAGTTAAAATTTAAAATTAAACGTTGGTCTGAATTAGAGATGAGTGCGGTGCAATAATACCATGGTATATCGCAGTGCGGTGTAACGCGGTAGCGATTTACACTATTGCGGTGGTTAGCGGTACTATTAAAACAACTTGCGGTCAAATTTCCTGATAGCCCTATATAGCAGATGCGCGTTTAGGATTTTTAAAACGGAGGGGGGCTGACACCCATTTTTACTGAAAAAAAATTTCAAAAAAAGTTTTTTGAACAAAAACAACTTTTCTCAAAATGCAATCGTTTGTTTTTAGCAGCAAATCGATTAATAACATCTTGAGTTAATGTGAACTATTATTAATTTTGAGGAAAAGAGAACATTTTCCTTAAGTGTTCGCAGTTGGCCCCAAAGGGGAGGGGGCGGTTGCCCCCTGCCCCCCCCTAAACCGCTACTGCTTGCGGTGGCATAAAAGTTATACAGCTACACGAACGCGTAGTTTTAAACAGGGAAAGCGGTTTGTCTGAATTAACTTCGTGTTACTCTGATATTATAATTTATTTTCTTCTCGTAACGATGAATGTCTAATTTTATAACAGTGAATTCCTATTTCCTATTCATTAACCATCACGTAGTAATTTTTTAAAAAATTTCCACTTATTATTCTTTTAAAATATGCGCTCGCCACCCACCCATTTTGATAATGCATTCTTTCTTCTGTTCATTTCCTTAAGAATTCTAAAGCGTACTCCATAGAGTGTTGGTGCTCTTCATTGACAACACATGATGTAATCTTCGACTTTTCATCGAATGCGTACATGCAATGTTTGCAAACAGTTAATATAAACACAGTTTCATCGAAATTATTCTTTGATATTATGATCAAAGTTTTGTATTTAGAATTCAATATTAATCCTAATCTTCACAAACTTTTTATCTACGTTGGTTTCACAATGGAGATAAAATACCCCAGGTTTATTTTTGATATGATAATGCTATTGTCATGAACTTTAGCACAAAGGTACGATGGGATGAAAAGTTAGAAAAAATTCCAAAGAAACATTTCTATCCAGACATTTTTGCTGAGGTCAGCATTTTTTGCAAAAAGATTGGTAAAAATGCTAAAAAGTGTCTTATGTCAAAATGGTTACTATTTTTGATCAACTTTAAATATTTTTCTGTTCAAAACACAAATTATAAGTAATAACTTAAGGAAAACAATTTGTAGTTATTAATGGTGATGTCAGCACTTTTTGGTTTTTATCAAGTCATTTTATAAAATAAATGTCAATCGCCGTTGACAAAATAGTCATAATTCCTTGACAAAATACGCTTTCACCCTAAAGTTCTTACAGAATGTGTAAAACTAAATTTAATGTGGTGAAAAGTTCAGCCAACCTTTCAAATTTGATTTAAAAAAAAGTTATTGATAAAGATTCACATGGGGGTAAATTTACCCCCCTCCCCCCTTGTGAAGAATAGGGATAAGTTGTTTAGGGTAACTCTAATAAATATTGAAATTATTATAATAGTAATTTCCCGTTCAAAATGATGAATTACTTATTCCTAAACTGAACAGCGCATTTAACAAAAACAAACTTTGAAACCACTTTATGCAAGCCTTTAAGAAATTTAGAAATCTTGAGATTTTGACGAAATTATTGGTGGATGCAGTTTCAAATTTAGCCGTTTTGCGATTACCACAAAAATGGACCGATCGATTAATCGGAGGAAAAACCGATGTCTGGTAGGAACGGGTACGATTAATTTGATTGAAAAATACTTAAAAAAGAAAAAAATTTATTTTCAAACACTTCGAAGAAATATCAATTCAAGGAACATTTCGGGATCAAGAGATTCTCTCTTTGTAGCTTTGTAGTGATAATATTCCCTGTATCAGACCAGTGCCTTTCATTGAAGGAAAAGTAGATGGCCAATGTGTGTTCTTTCGATTTATACAGCCCAATAAGATTGGAGTTAAAAATTCGAGTTGCGGTTGCAGCATCCGATCGATTAACATAGTTCTGATCGAACAACGATTAATTCTTTTCCGATCGATTAATCGTTCCTTTCGATTAATCGCACAGCTCTATCTCAAACATTTGTGAAAATTTGTATTATTGTCTCTGAATTACTTGAGTAATGAAAATGTCGATTTTTAAATATCACTCAAATTTTCCTAATAGCTAAAATAATTTCAACTAACCAGTAGACATGCGGCGTTCGGCCCGGATTTTAAATGGACATGGATATCTTTATTTAGTTTGTGAATTCCAGGTCTTGAAAGTTTTTTCAAAGGAATAGTTACATTTTTTTAGAATTCATGCTTTTTAGAGAAGTGATGGCTAAAACCAACACGCTTATTTTAACAATGGTTCAACTTTGAAGCCACATTATCTACTATTTCCAAATACCGTAAACCCTCGTGAACCTAAAATTTTGTTTAAAAATTTGGAGTGCGGGTTATGCAAGCAATCTAAAAATATACCTGTAAACTTTCAGGGTTAAGGTACTTTTTAGAATGTGTAGTTGCTGAAAATAACTTATCAATAATAAAACACTGGGAAATATCGAAGTCCTCGGAATCGGAAGTACGAGTTAAAAAGAATGAAAAATGATATAGTTAGTATAAAGTATGTAAAAGAAGTAGTTTATCTTAATATCGGTTCATTGCCAAAGTTTACATTGAGAATTATTATTGTCAATACATGCGAGAGCTGTGAGGCAGACTGTGAGACTTTTTCAATTGAATGTTTAGATAATTCTATTTTATGATTTATTTAGTAAACATTGTTATTTAAAGGTCAGGTAAAATGGTTAGGAAGCAGCTTTTAGTTGGAAATGATTATGCTCCATTTTGCTGAAAGTGGAAGCAAGGACCTTGTACAGGTTTGCCGTATAAATGTTCCTATGCAATTGAAGAATCTGCGCTTATGATTTACTGTTATTTTAGATGATTACTTATACCATATCTTAGGGCCAGGTGTAGCATTATTTAGTCGTTGCAGCCATGTAGTATTAATTTTATCCAATGTCTAGAACAGAACAGTTGACATTTATGCTGTTGGAAGATGTGATAAAATTTAACAAATATATTGGAAGTCATTGTAATTGAGTAGAGAGAAAGAATTTTCTGTGGCTTCTAGATGTAATTACTAATCTATGATTAAAGAGATAATTCTCTAAATGCAGTGCTGTGCATCTTCGCTTACTGGAAATTGAATTGAACAATGAGTCTACCAAACAATTGATTCAAAGCTTCCTAATTTTTCTTTTTTATTAGGCGCTATTTCTAAACCGTCTAACCTAAAAACAGTTATCTAAAATATTCTAAGCATTCATAGATGTGTTTTTTCAACGTTTAACGTCAGGCCTGAACTTGGACTTAGAAACCATTACTGACATGAAATCCAGCTTAAGATCTTAGATAAAGCGCACACATCAGGGAATTGTCGTTAAACAAACCCATTAATTTTTCTCTTATAATTGCATCTCCAGTAGAAAACATCAATGTTTTATCGGACTTGCAGATTTATTTCTCAAACCCCCGCATAAATCAGTTAAATTTAATGTCACAATGAAAAAATTAGCATCTGTTTGCATTTTTAAGTAAATTATAATTCAGTAATTTTAATATTAAATTGAGGTAATTGATGTTTTTTAGAAAAAACTGCTAAGAATTTTTTTTTGAAATATTAATTCTTTATTTTAAAATGAAATATATCTTATGTTTCTTTTGAAAAATGCTCAAATACAACGTAAATATTAACACGCGTGTTCAATTCAAATTTCCAATCTTAAATTCTGACACTTCGGTGAGCGCGTTGCAAACTAATTACACTTAACTTCGCACTAGGTTGCATTCTAATTATAACCAATATCCATTAATAGCTTTAGAATGATTTGAGAGTTAAACTATTATTATTAAAAGCGAGGAATATATAAGAATTGTTGTAATAATTGGATCAAGCCAAATGTTTCGAAGTTTTATTATCGAAACTTTCTTTGCTGTTTGAGAGAATACTTTCCATTTGAATGATTAGTGACGTTGTTTGATGACGTTATCGTGTTCTATTTTGAAGTTTCCATTATATGCATTGGATATAAGTATATTAATAAATATAAGTCCCTATGTTATCGTCTCTTCTTTGTAAGTTCTGAAGGCTAGGTTATAATATTTTAGACAATTGTAGTAAATATAATCTTTTTATTTCCAATGTTTGTTCAAAGATGCAGTTTTTCCAGAAATTAATGCGTTTGCAAATGTTTGTAATTTTTATTTACAAAACTTTTTCATTTATCAATTTGTGTGCACTCTTAATTAAGTTCGTAAATACACTTGCCAACAATTGTTTGCATTTTCATACTGAATGCAAGATAAATTCTTATTACGAGTTTCAGCCGCCATTCATACTTCACATTCAATTGTACCAATATAGTTCTTTTTAAATTTACTATAAACGGAGTTTCAAGCGGATCAAGGCTTAAACTATTATTTTGTTAATTCAGATTAGTCTTGTAAAAAACCTAAACTTGCAGCTTGAACAATGAAATTTTCATCAAATAGTTTTATAAATTTAAAAAGTCAGTTACTAAACTATTTTTTCTAGTGAGTTATGGGAAGAAGAGCCTTCACCTCCCACAATATTTTGAGTTGAACTTACTCCCGTTTGATACAAACAATTAAGCAAATTTTAAAATTTGATTCGTATGTTGCTGAATTGCAATTACAATTTAAACGGAAATTCAGCTATATGGATATCCGTTCACTGGGAAAAGGATTGATAATAGTTCAAGGAGCATTTGGGTATCATGGTATTAAATGAGTTCATTAGTCCATGTTATTTAATATTTCAGAGGGTTGTAAAATAACTTTTTAATGTTTTTTGAAAAATTTTTTAATGTAATTTTTAACATTCATTGACATAAAAATTTTTCCCAATGTATATATCCAGTTTCATGTAAATGTGAACTAAGTTTTTGCAAGCATGTCCAAAAAATGTTTTTTCATGCCTATTGAAACTCCACTTTTGCAGTTGTGTGCTCAGCTCTTTGTATACACTGGAAACTATTATACAGAACCTAAACGAAGTCTAATTTACAAAGCTCAAATTTTCATAAAGCTCATAATGATGGTTCTTCATCACAAAGTGAAATATGCTTTTGGCTCTACTCCAATTTTTCCATGATTCTTTATTAAAAAGTCTTACCACCTATAGAAAGAATTTACATATTTTTTTTAAAAATTGAAGTGAGTGAAAACAACTGAAAAATCAATGCCGCTTCCTTAGTTTTTCCTGTTTGATGAGATGTATCATGTATTTTCTAGCAATTCAAATACCGTATTGAATAATTCCCTTAATAATATCTGGTTCAAGGTCGTTGTCTTCCGACCAATTCAGAGGTTGATAACATATTCAGAGCTAATGTGTATCTCAAAATCATTGCTAATCACCTTGTTTTACACTATTCAATCTGATTGTTTATTCAAGAAAACTGAATTTTGAGAAACAATTTTAATATTTGGCAAATTGTTTATATTTCACTTATACAGGTTGACGTTTTTCAGAGATGGACACGGGCCGGGGATTTAGGAAATTACGGACAAAAAACGGGCCGAATAAAATGAAATGTAAGGTAGTTTATCTCCACTTCACCCGACGAGGTATATGGTTTCCCCATGGAACATCATGAATCCGCATCCCACTGCACAAGTCTGCGTTTTGGACAGTATTATAGCTCAAGTAAAAAAAGCGGCCACTTTTCAAAATTTGACTATCATTAGTTTTCACACTATAATAATTAATAGTTCAAAATATTGCCAAATACTCGAGGAATTTGTACGATACGCAACCTATTGACATATTCCTGTCACCTGGAACGTTGTCAAACATTTTTATAACATAATATTTTATAAAGAGTAAGATCAAAGAAGTTATGTTAAAAAGAAAAATACATGCTAATACCATTACGTGCCACTTTTTTGCTTAAGCTATATAACTTCGAATAAATGATCGTTTTATAAAAGTTTTAGCAAAAAAACAATTGAACCCGCTCCCGTTCAAAATTTTCTAGGGCCTCGCCTGCTTTTCATTAAAAATTATTTCTGACTATACTCTTACAACCTGATTCAGGACTATTACTAGTTTATAAATTGAATTCGAAGTCACCGCTTTATTATATCAACTGTCTTGTTTGTAAATGTTTAGACTGGCCTGTAAATAGCTTAATGTTTACAACATTAAAAATTCACCGTAAATTTCAACATGGCATTTGCCTTCGGGTTGCTCCTACAAAGTTTCAGTGAATTCTATCGAATAAATATTTGTGCCTGTTTTGTTTGCAAATCCCAAACTATTACAATAAATTGTGTACGTTTATTAAAATGAATTGCGTGTTTATCTTATCTTTTGTTTTCGTCGTACTGTTCTATGCCTTCATTTCAGTTCCTTGTAGTTGGTCATAATCGCTCGTTAATTTGTTTGCGATTCCTCTCTGATTATATAGCCTCCATCTTTATAAGTAATTAGGTATTCCTTTGTCTGAAATTTTACGCAGGTGGTCTTTTGGCCTCGCTCTCCTCAGTGCTAGTCTATAATTATATCCTGTTTTAAACTAAAACACTATTCGTGCTGGTTTTTTGCTGTGTGCGTACATCCTCTACTAATAGTAGTTATAAATGTAATGCTAAAATCGTTTTACAACTAACTTCAAGAGAATTACTTAAAAAGCACTTTATGGCGGAAGTACGCGGTAGAAATTCTAGACACATTTCTACATTAGCTCTATTCAAATTGTAGATGGCGTGTTTGTTGAAGATCTTATATTTTCTTACTGATTTTACCAAAGACAGTAATTCTATTAAATTACCCATTTGCATGGATAAACACACAGGTTTAATTAAAATTTCCCAGTGCCAATATTGAATTGAGTCCATGCCCATTAGTGAACAACTACAAACGTTTTATGGGTGTCTTGAAACCTGCTTTCATTGTAAGCTCTCCATGAACTACCATTCAACATTTTTATTGCTTCAGGAAGTATCATTTTATTAAAATGATGATTTTCAGGTTTACTGATCCTTAAAAAATGTATTTTGTTCAGTTGACGGTTTTGATTAACGTGATATCAGTTATAAATTGAGTTTATTAGCGCTAATGCAAATGAAATTAAAAACAATAAAATTTAATGTAGCAGAAGTATTTCCTATATATTCAATTAACACAATTTTTGATGAATTGATTTATTATAAAAACGCATTTCCCCAATCATCTATTATTCGACTGATGTATTTAATTTGCTAGAATACCTTTCTTTAAACTTACTTTCAATATTAACAATTTCATGTCGTTTTTCCAACAATGTTTCACTAATCATGGAGTTGATCTCATCGAAGGGTTAGCATTGAATTGACTTGCAAAAAATATTTGAGGAATTTCTCTTGTGTCATGTGGTGTCAGCCAACATTGATGCAGAAGACTTTCTTTTGTAGTTAATTGCTGAATGTGAACTATTTATTTCTAGTTAACATTTGATTGTGTTCCACATAATTGTTTTCATATAATTTTTGTGTAAATGAGATTATTCATAAACTGTTTTCTGATCATTTTCAATAATTTATTTTATTACTTGCAAATTCAACTTTTTATGACTGAATCGCACGATCGATCGAATGCTTTCGATATTCTTAAAATTATTGCAATTTATTTTCGTAGTAAAGTGATTTTAATGGATTATATTATATAGCAAGATTTTTATAAAATTTTACTTGCTTTCTGTTATATGCAAATACTATTGTTTTAATGATATTATAGGGCAGCATAAGTAGTAGTAAATAGATTTATTATCAATACAAATCAATGCTACGCTACAAAATTTGTATAAATTGTTGCATACCTAGATATATACACACTAGTTACAAACTATATAATTTACAAAATATTTACAATGCTTAAAATATAATCATTGCCCAGCAACCTGTAATCTGTAAATAACATAAAAATCTAGCTAATATAACAAATGAATTAAAAAAACTTAATAATAGTTTACACCAAAACAGCGCTTACAACTCGAACACAAACAGATTAAAGATTTAAAACAACTTTGATTCTCATTAGAATAATGGTTAGTAAAATATTGCCAAAATAGTTTTCGTAAACTTCAAAGAGGTTAATGTCTCTCTTTAAAGGAATATAGTTTGCCATACAAAAATCCAATTAAAACAGAAAGTTCCAGATAGATTTTTTTTAAAGTTTTTGAAGATTTAAAGAGTAGTGTGCTAACAGATCTTAATCCAACTTTACTAGGTAGGTAATAAGAAACATGGAATCGTAAGAATTTAATAAAAGTTTGTTAAACAGTTGTCAATCGTTTAATTGTAGCTTTAAAGACACAGGTAATAGATTCATCCTCGTCTAAAGATGAAGGTCATTATTGCCAGACGTTACCCAGCAAGGGCATCGTTTTTGAAAACTTTCTAAACTTTTAACGTCTGAAATTGTAGTGATCCAGAACGAACATTTCAAGACAAGTTGAGCTACCGCAAAAATAATAGAACATTAGTTAAAAAGATTTCTTTGCACATATTGTCGCTTGTCGTCACTCCTTCCAACATTTTGACCGAAAAATAGTTCATTTGCGAATGAATTATTGCCCTCTAGAGTATTTTTTGGTTTTAATTGAACTTAATAGACAGTTATGGGCTACATTGACCAATGAGTTTGAAAAAACGCTACAGAAACATTTTTCAAAGAATTCAAATATTTCTCAAATGCTTCTTCCCAGTAAACATAAAATTGTTGCAACGACGTCGTTTTTGTGGTGTATAGGCGTTTAGTAGGCGTTGAATTGTTTGAGTGGCGTTTATTATGCGGATTAGTGGCGGTGTATAATTCCGTCTAGCAAAAAATATTTAAAAATAGGAATAATTTTAGTATGATGACAATTTGAACATAAATTTTTTAAAAACTGTATTTTTATTGATAGTTTGTCGTTTTGTTGTGAAAAGGCGTTGTTTTGTGATGTCGTTTTAGTGCCGTTATTATGTCGTTCAGCGACGTCGTTACGACAGTTCTATGTTTACTGGGTTACTACAAAAAATTTGTGAGAATACATAGACAAACTTTACCATATACTATCATTGCATCGAACTACAGACGTAAACATCAAAAGAATTTTTTTAAGAATGACGGCTGCATGATGTCAATCACCAAATGCACGATCTCCATTCATGAAAATGTCAATTTGAATTAATTGAATATCAAATTTTTTACATCGTATGATCACGGATGACCTGCAAGTTAATTTATTTGGTCTTCCAATGGTTTCCCCATGGTTTTTTGCTTAAACTATTTTTCTGAAGTTGGAGTTTTCTTTGCAAGTGAAAAGAGTGAAACTTTATCATCATCGTCAAAATGATTCCTTTATCGATACTCAGAAAAAGTGTTTAAAAAGACCTTACTTGAGGGTTTTATGAGAACCAAGTTATTAGATTCTGCTTTAGGTTTTGCTTATATGCTAAAAGTGGATACGTCACACCAGTTGATTATTCTAAAAGGCTCAACTGCGATGTAATTAATTTCAATCGAATGAATTTGGTGGAAAATCAAAACGCTATAAAATGCATTTATCTTCACTCCAATTCATTTTGTTTTGCTCATCAAATGTAAAAAGATCGTTTATATAGTGCAATGACTGTGCATGATCCTAGTGGTTTTGTCGTAATTAATGTTATGAGCTCTTAAATGTGTACACAATATTTTTTTGAGATTCCGCATTCCACTATTATTTTATTGTTTTGAAATACATTTTGGAAGCAATTGTTTATGTAGCGAATGATTTAGAAAGCTGTTTATAGCGAAGACGTTCAGTTTGCATTTCCACTTTATAGTATTAATTAGCCAATCAACTGCAACTTGTAGGAGTGGTTACATTGTTCTTTTTGTTTTAGCATTGCATTCTTTCTAAAACGTTTTCGATGGTTCAGTATGACATCATTTTAATTCAATTCTTGCTTTGTTTAAAGCTTCTATCTCTACCTTTCTATTTTTCAACGTCATACAAACTGTTCGCTGTATATCCTCTTTGACTGTAGCTATTGTTGTTTCTCCTTTTCTTCCTGTAATAGTTTTATCGATAAGTTAAATTTTCAATTCTATTTCTCACGTCTGCACTGGAATGGAAGAAATTTCCAATATGAATGTTTATAGAATATTAACAATGCAGTAAAATAATAGGCTTTAAGAAATTTTTAAAACATTTTTGTTTCTGCAGCATTGCTTTTTAGTGATGTTTTTATACAAAATTTTCTCATTTTTTGCAATCAAGTTGTTAATTCCTCAATTTGAAAAATTCAGTTGTCATTTTTATAATTTTTTAAATGCATAAAGTTTTTGTGTACTGAAAGAAGAAATTTAAGAACAATTTGTTGACGGATTTGGTTTAGCAAATGACTGTCTCAATTTGATGCAATTTGGAACAGAAATGATCAAAATTCGCCCAAACAATCGGCAGTATTCCCGCGTTTATACGTTGGACTCATCATTAAAGTACATCTCTTGGCATCCATCATTCAAGAAGTCCTATAAAGCACGAAGTAGGTAGTTTTCCTTTCTTCGAATTTCATTTATTTTTGTGTTTGTCGTTAATGACGCAATTAATTTGGAACAAAAAATTCCCAAATTTTATGTTTATGATTGGTGACTTGATTTGTATTAATAGTTTTATTAATAGACAATACTTATGTAGTGAATATTGAAACACAATTTTTTTGCTAAAATCTTCCCTCAGTTGATTGTTTCAGTTGGATAATTTTTATAAGCGTAGTATTACTAAATAAATATTTGTTCAGGTTTCCAACTTTGATATAACTTCTTTTATATTATTTCAAATCAGATATTGTGGTATCAAGATAATGATTCTTTGTTTATTCATCAAAATTTAATTTAACCTCAGGCTAGTTATGCAACCAACGTACGTCAAATCGGATTTTAATTTATGAAGCCATTTTTAAAATTCTCTCGCACATTTATTTCATAGCGCTAAAACAACTTTGTGGACAGTGTTTAGGATTCTTCATTTTGCAAAATCTTGCATTTTTGTTTTAACCTTGTGAGATGAATTCATGATTAAGGTACAAATGCCGATCTTTGAAGGCTTTTAAAATTGTTTGTTGATTTGTAGCTGAGTTTCTTTTCGCTGATGTTCATCAATTGAAACTGGCGTTGCTCGTTACTCCGCATTTGTAATGATTCCGTTGTATTTGGATTGTTTACTTATCGAGAGCAAGCGGCGTCAGTTTTTCATTTGCAAATTTTCAAGGAGTAAATTTCCATATTTAAATCAAAAAAGTAACTAAGCAAAAATAGCAGTAGAATCATTTTCATAACATTTTTTAACTGCAGTATAATACAAGCACCAAGTACTTCAAGGAAAAAGTTCTACATAACGCTTTTTAACTTGAGGAAGTATATCAAGAATGCCGTTGAATTGGTTTGCTTTAGCCCTATTCAGTAGGGGAGGGAACGTCTCAAAAATGATGACATCTCTATAATTATATATCCACACTTATGAACTTTATGAATATATTTATCATGGTCAAGACATGCATAATTCTGTATAAACAATATATGTTGAAAAGCCCAATTTTCCTAAAAACTGCTAAAATCTAGCTACTAGAAATGTCAAAAATTCTGACGTCATCACCGAAATGTGAACTTTGTACCAGAAATGAAAAATTGTAATGGTTTAATTATATATTCAGTTTTGAGTTGTTTCAATCGTTAGTTCGGATTAGAAGAGGGGTGGGTGTTTATGCTCACGCTACAAGAATAGGAAGTCAGTGGAGGCGCCAGTTCCCCTGAATACGGTAAAAAAGTGTGTTCCTAGCGTAAAAAGATGCTTCATTTCGTATACAGAATAGATCTACATTAAAAGATTGAAGATAGTGTCTTATGGAGTAACCTAATGCCTAATTGCCATAATAGAGAGGGAAGGTCGTTTAAGTATTACTGTTTTGGAAACAAATTTTTGCCCCACAACCACATTCTAAGTTTTATTCATTTTGTTTTCTCTGCACTCAATAACTTTTGGATGTTTTTTCAATTTCAGCATGTTGAAATGTGGATGTAAGTTTAATTGTAAGTTTTTAAATGAATTTCATTGCCTAAATTGAAGACATCGCAAATCAATTTTTTCTTGATTTATTATTGAATTAATGCAAATTACTTTCAGCATTCTATTTTTTAATAAGGTATATGTTTTTACTTTATTAAAACAACAATACAACTAATCTCTTCGTTTTTTGAGTTTTCTGTAATAAGCAATCAATGAGCTTTTAAAATTTTTTGCTAATACTACGTTGTGTTAACTATGAATAACAATCAAAATGGGGCTTCAGTGATACACTGCTGCGCTCTTCCCAATTTATGAGTGGAAGTTGTGAAAATAGTCAAGCTCTTTAATCTCGGGAGTCCTTAGTGGTCACAGGGCAAACACCACAATCAGGAGTGTTGACTCGAGAAGTAGCAGTGTAAAATCCACACAGATCTATGGACAATGGTGCTTGTGGATAGATGGGCAAAACAGGGTAGCGTGGAGGATTACTTAGGTGACGGCAACACTTGGTTCAGATGGCAGCATTGTTAGATACAGTTACAGGTCTATAAAAATTCTCTTTGATTCCCTAAAAATTGGTGAATTTTCCGCGCTGATGTGTAGGCGAGGGATATTCCATTGAGCTTTAGCATATCACCATTTCTGTAGTTTCCAATCACCGACAGGTTGGAAGAACCAGGTATAACGTGTACGCATATGAGAAATGTTAAGAGCCGCGAGTCATCTATGGATGATTGGAATATGTATTATAGTTCAAAGAGAATGTTGACTAAGCAAGTGGAAACCTCGAGGGCAACTAGAGAGTCTGAGTTGGAGTTTAAATTGCGTAGTGTGCAACACTCCAGTTGATTGGAGGCAAGTACATAGAAGGGGAGGAATTAAAGTTAAATAGAGTTCTTAGGAGTAATGAGGTGAAAATGAAACGGAGGAGTAAAAGACACTACGTAAGGAACATACTACAGTCAGGATTGAACAATAGAAGAACATTATATACGTAATAAATACATAGGCCATATCAGTTTGTGATATTCTGCAGGAATACTTAGATGAGATAAGATTGATTAGAAAATGCGAAATGGAGAGTTGAAAACTCTATCTAAATGGGGATGTGAATAAATTGTATGTTACGCCAGTAATGAGAGAATGTCTACTACGTTTCGAAGAAGCATTAAGACTGAAAGCATATGTAGGTAAGCAACCTGAGTGAGTTGGGTCAAATGATTGTGTGGAGGAAACAACGCATATGATAGTTAGAAAGACAAAGGTGTGCGTAGAAGGCAATGTATTGAGAATGCTGGGGAATAAAGCAACAAATGGCTACGGACTAAAGAAAGAAACTTTGCTAATAGCAACACAGGAATATTCAGTGAGGAACATGTGAATGGCAGACAGTAGTATTCTATGTAAGAAAGAATTGGAAAAAATATATTATCATCTCATTTCAGAATGTGAGAATCTGCTTCAGAAATAACCAGGTAGGAGCTTCAGTTGACAGTATGGGTTAAATGCAGGAGCACCAAACAAGAGGCATGGTAGGTTAGGATTATTTATTATTGATTTAAAAATTCAGGTTTTCAACATTAGGACTAGTATCCTAAGTTATAAACAGTAAAACGCCTTGAACTATGAATCCTTAACTGTAGTTGTTGGTAGAAGGATCCCTGTTTTGATTTGTGGTCAAGAAGTAGTTTATAGACATTTGTATAGACCATTAGATTTCGCGAACTTTCCAATTCAAACTTTGATCCCGCTTAATATTTATTCCATCATTTGTATTTTTTTCATCTTCCTTACCCAAGCTGTTCAGAATTTTTACTGCCATGTCTTCTAGTGACCCAATTTCAGAAAGCTTTTTAGTACTAGTAGTAGCTAAAAACGAATTAAATTCTAAACAATCGTACATCCGTATGAATCATGGGGAGTCAGTTAGATTCTTGCGAAATTTTGATCACTATCACGATGAGAATCTTCAAACTTTTGCACACCACTTCATTACGTATTTAATCCAAGTCGGCACTTTTTGTTTTTATCTTAAAAATGTGTTAGTTATCCTAAAGCGTAGACAGCTTCTTTGAAATGCAAGTTGGATTTGTACAATTTTGAATACGCTTACATACGCTTTTAAGTTTTTAATGATTACGTTTGTCTTTTTAGTTAGAGTCGACAGTATAACAGATGTTCAACCAGGCAAAACCTCTTCAGCGTTACGTTCTCTTCCTTTCTTACCCGGAGAATGTTGTTTCACAATCGTCTGTGGGAACAAAATTATCGACCTCATTGCGCACAGTCCGAAAGAGGCTAGTTTTTGGATCACCGGTTTGCAATGTCTTCTCAGCAGGCGCACCAATGGCAGCAGCTCTTTTTCATGTAAACTTTTCACTTTAGCATATCAACAGAAAAGTTTGAATGCGAATTAAAGTATCTGATCTTTCAATTTAATATCTGCAATACAATAATTCGAAAGTAAACCAGGGATACTATTTTTGTATTTATTGATCTCTCCATCGAATTGATGTGGTCAGAAGCCAAATTAGGAACTAGTATGGTCATGAAAATTCTTAATAATTTACAATTGAAACAAATACATAAGCATTCTGAGAGCACATGCCTCCACTTGGCAAAGGGTCACTAATGCATAGATTGCTATTTTAACATAACATCATCGTCAAATATATTCAAAGCTTTGCATTTTTGAAAATGAAATTTATCCTTTCTTGAGATTAGACAAAGCTCTGTTTCAAAATTCCATGTCAGCAGTCCAGTGAAATTGCTAGCAAACAAACCTACCTTGGGAATGTAATCAGACTGTACAGATCATACTATGACGCAACTATGAAATTTTGAAAGGACATGCTTTGACAATTGATGATCTTGAATGAACCTTCAATTATCTCTTAGTTCTATGAAATATGATTATTTGATGTCATACGAGGTCAATTCAGTTGGGAGGAGTCGAGTCAAATTTTCGAAAATTGCTAAAAAAGTCTATTTTTTAAATTTTTTTAGATATTAATAACAACATTTTGAATGCAATGTCATTTTTACTTTTGCCTACTATGAACTGCTGATTTGTATATAGTGTTTTTAGACGGAGGTGGAGCTGTGCCAGATGGAGAAAGTTTACGTGATCAATATCCTTTTATGCTGCCATGCATTAAATTTAGTATACCATTACGGTGTTTATATCTAAAGGTTTTACACTAATCTCATTTTGATCTTATTGATTTTTTAAAATTCCTTTTTTATTGCTTCCGTAGATTTCTGTGCAGTAACATGTTATCTTGAAGAGATTGTTATGTTGGCCTCAAGTCCCCATCTTTAAATTTTATTATTTTATTTGGTATCATTTCCAAGAAATGTGTTACATTTGATAAAATTTGTTATTTACGCTTTAAAGCGCTACTGTTCAGTTGAGTCTTTATCAACTTGAACGATTATTGCGGAATTTCATCGCCATACTTGTTTTTCTGTTCTTTACATAATCTCTACGAATTTTTCGGATAATGTTAAGGGCCTATTTTTACACTTTACACTTAATTTTGTATGTTACTTATTTCTCTTCCTAATTTTTTTGTAATGGCAATGCAACTGCAACTAGTCGGTTCGAATTTCACTTTAGTTATTGCATCTCCTACTTTTATATACTGTTGTGCAACAGTATATTTAGAATTTTTAGTATGATTTGCACCAGGTTTTGCACGTTCGACTTTATTCGAAATAAATTTATTTTCCTATACACTCACGTGGTTGGAGGAAATCTACAATTCTGCAATGAATGCCAGTTTGTCCATGGATGATCACTCACTTGTTAACACCATCAAAACATACCATCCTTACATGTCCACCCACCACATCCAATTCAAACTAAAGGTACGTGCCAGCTCATCAATTCATCTGTATTTTGGTAACATTACACACTTGGTTTTATTATATCACACATTTATTTCTTCCGCAATTGCAATCGAGATATTTCTCATAATATTGGTATTTAGCAGATAGATAAAATTTAAACATTTTTTGACAGCTTTTTTCAGTTGTTTCTTCACAAGCTTATTGCAACTCTTATTAATGGCGTCCTTTAGATTTGATCTTTACTAAAGAATCGATTTTTAAGCTTTACCAAAATATTCATTTTATGATGTTTTTCATTCGTCATTGTTGAAATTGATTCATTATATTTTTCCATTTTATTATGTTAGTGTACTACACAGCCCTTAGAGTTATTTGTTGTAACATATGTGTAAGACACATGATCGACACATCACGCCTTGCCCCAAGTATGACTTTTCCAAATCAAAAAATCATACAATTTTGATAAATAGTAGATAAAAGTTTAAATGTATAAACTTTTATAACTATGGAAAGGAGTTGATCGCGAACAAAGACCTGATCACTTAATCAATTTTTGAAACTATACCAAAATTAATTTGAAAAAGTTACTGCAAAAATCTTTTTCAGATTGAGGCATCATATTGGAGGCAATTAAATTTTAAATGAAAAGCAAAGAAAATGAACAGATTCTTAGCACACCCATCCACTGTCCCAAAGATTTTCCTTATCAAACGAATTATATTATGGGATTGCAAAAATCTTGTTTTCTACCCAAAGTTTAGCATTTTTAGGGATTTTGTGCATTCATGAAAAAAATTACAATTGTTTGCACTAATTTTTGAATTTTTAAATTTGTTGTTATTTCTTAGTAAATCTTTTATAGGAACACTGCCACATTAATAACATTTCACCACAGTCAATATCAAAATCAACATTCACCACACTCTTCAAAGAGTGCGCTACAAGACCAGAAATCTACCATGTCTTTGTAAGGTAAAACTCTAACTTTTATTCATTACTAGTTCTTTATTTTCTCAAATGCACACTTTCAAATGTATTTTGCAACTAGTATCAAACCTATGAAATTTTACGATATTTTCTTTAGTTACTTTACTCTATGCAAGAAATAAAGAATATGATTATCTGCACAATTTCAATTTATTGCTTCCCTTATGCTTTCGATTTTTGAATTTGACCCACTTAGCGTAGATATAAAGGCTGCTGAGTTCCTTGACCCGAATATTAAATGAATTTTTATTTCAACTAAAGTCGACTTTCTTATCTTCAAAGAGATTTGCAATTACATGTAAACTATTTTAGTTACAAACAAATAGGATGGCATGCATCAGGTTAACGTCATCGATAATATTTGTTTCTCTCGTTAGGTTCATTCGAACAGGATAACCTGTTATCCGCGAATGGAGTTGTCTGTGCATTTTTTAATTCAACTGGGAAATGTTTCTTTTTATGTTTTATATGTTACTTCATATGTATTTGACATGAGTCTTTTACCTTTGTTGATTTGCGAAACAAGAGAGCACAATGCACCAGGGAATTAGTTCTTTCATAGTTATTAACCTGTATTGGTTTTAAGCAATTCACAAAGGAAATTGTTTTCTATAGGCTAACAAGAGTTATTCCTATGCTTAGAGTATTGTTTCAACACAATTTCTTCTGCTATCTAAAAATCCAGCCCAAAGTTCCATTATTTATCAATAATTTTATTTGAAATTTACCTACTCATATAAGGTTTGTCTTTTGTGCACCATGCGTAGTTTTAAGAAATAAAAAATTACTTTTGAATGATGTTATTCGATATTACAAGTATTAGTATGGACAATCGAAATGGTTTTACAATTTTTTTGGATTTGTTGGACTAATGCTGGTCAGCATGACTAATTTCTTGTGACTTGAACTTAATTAGCGAATACTTTTAACTGGTGACTATTTATTGTAATTTAGATACGGTACGAACTCCCTCCTGACAGTAGATGATCTCTTAACCTTCTTAGAAGCAGAACAAAAGGTTTGTCGTTATCATCAACCTTTCCCAATAAATCAATTTTTGTAAATTTTTCAAATTGTCAATTTAGTCAAATGTTGGCAAGAATGACTTAAGCACATTGTTTTGTTGTTTTGTTTTAGAATTTACATTTTCCGCATTGAGTAGCATTCTTTATGTAGTTGTTGCACTCATTGTTAAGAGGAAGGACAAGAGTTAATTGAATTAATGACGCTGAAACTCCATCATAATATGAGTGGATCGAACAAAATACTAGAGATAACTCAAAACAGCAGCGGTTGTTGTTGGGAATTGTTTGCTTTTATAAGTCTATTCCTGTAATTTAAATACATATGCATATACTAATTGTAATTTCATTGGTTTTTCGCTGCCATAGTACAGACCAGTAATTACCAGGTTGTACAATTTGTCTTATTTCTTCGCTCAAGTCGTTAAATATTTAATGGACCTTAGGCCGATATGGCATATGGAGTGATATGCTACAAAATTCAGGAATTTGTTGCTAAGCAATATTAAAAGTGCACAAGTGGTAAACATTATTAGTAAATATCAGACTTGTCAACGAGCCAAAATTTTAAGCTCTAAAAGCTCGTTTTGATTTTGAATAATTTGGCTCACCAAACAGAACTTTTCAATGACACTCGGTTTAGAACACTAAATTCTTTAAAAATTTTGCGTTTTCGGGAGGCCTTCAGGTAAACCTACGGTACTATGGCAGTTTCGATTAGTTTCCCTTTCAACCGTGATCCAGGTGTAGTAATCCATGGTATTCAGATCTATCGAGTTTGGAGCCACAAATTGGGGGGTTAAATGATAGTAAAAATTTTCTGATAACCAATTTTGCTGAATCCTGCTGAAACGCGTTTGGACGTCCATTTCATCTATCCAAGGCTTGACAATAGTTTCTAAAACCTTAATGTATCCAACAGCATTAATTGTGAGGCCCTGATGGAAGATGTGAAAGGTGCATGACATGACCCTTGCTACTCACAACTCCTGAGATCACCACAGTTGCTAGAAATTTTGTGTGCATATCCCTGGTTATTTCTGATGGATTTGCACATAACCCTGTCCCTACAATGGCTGTCATGGCGCTTTTTTTTACCATAACGCGTGAGGACCATTACAGCCATTGTAGTTCTATCATTTCTTCTGTTACTTTTTTTCGCCAGATAAAATCCCTGATCTTTGCAGACACAAATGGACATCATTACATCAGACTTGTATCGTTTGCCATGATGCACGACAATTCTGATCGTCCACTCTGATACATGCATTTCCTTGGCAATGGATCTAATCGATCTTTCGGGATTGTCATCGGTAATGTTTTGAATTTTCTGTATGAACTTTGGGAATGCTTTTTTCTCTTTGCCAACATTCAGAAAATTGCTGATTTCCAGATCACTGTGATTTGCTTTTATTGCAACTATGACTGCTTGTCTTTTGATTTCATAAGTTATCATTTTAATAAATGGGTTATCTGAAATAAAAATAAGTAGCCCTCGTTCCCTAAATATACATATATGGGCCCTTTGTAACATTGTAATTTGAACAAAATTACAAAGGGTCCGAAACGTTCAATTTTCCTTGTGACAAAGAGCCCTTGCTCGTACAGAACCATTTCTGCTTTTTTGAGATTTTTTTACTAATGTGTACTTAAATACATTATTAAATATTGTTTGAGCTACTTGTCAAAAATTTTTATTTTGGCGGGAATTTTTTTCCAATCGGGCCCTTTGTAACACCTTCACATATATGGGCCCTTGGTAACAACATAAACTGATTAAACTTAATTTGGCTGTTGCATTCATTTTGGAATATGGCCAAACAACATTTATTTGTTTTTTTATTGTTTTTAATTAAAAAATTGTTTATTTCAGGGATTCACTATCAAGTTTTCCCACAGAATCCCAATCCTTAATTTCTAATAAATTAATTGCCATTAAACTGTGATTTTGAGCTTCAAATACCTCTAATTTGTGCTGCATTTGAACTAAGCATTTTAAGAACTCAATTTACATAACTTCAATAAGCTGCAAGTGTTATGCTAGCAAGTTGCAACACTTTTGGGGTTATTTCAACAATGCCAAATGGGGTCTACATATATGTATATGATTCAAAATTCCACAGGAATCCACAAATGGGGGGGGGTCCATAAAAAAACA